>JXTB01000004.1:2510824-2649823 GCA_002914805.1 Parasponia andersonii
CCAATATGCTCGGTGCTCCAGCTCCACTGGCAAGTGACATGCTTTCCCAAAGACTAGCCTATATGGAGACATCCCCAACGGTGTTTTGAAGGCTAACCTGTAGGCCCCAAGAGCATCATCAAGCCTTGTCGACCAATCTTTCCTAGTTGGATTTACAACCTTCTCCAAAATTCTTTTGATCTCTTTATTAGAAATTTCTGCTTGGCCACTTGTCTGCGGATAGTATGATATAACTATCTTGTGCCTTATCCCATATTTGGCCAAAAGATTCTCAAACTGCTTGCTACAAAAGTGTATTCCTTCATCACTAATGATGGCTCTTGGAGTGCCATAACATATGAAAATATTCTTATGCAAGAACTTCACCACTACCTTGGAATCATTTGTGAGAAATGCTGAAGCTTCCACCCATTTAGACACATAGTCTATAGCTATCAAGATGTAAAGATTCCCAAAAGATGGAGGAAATGGTCCCATGAAAAATCTATGCCCCACACATCAAATAACTCAACTTCCAGAATATTGTTTAAGGGCATTTCATGTTTTTGCGAGATGTTCCCAGTTCTTTGGCACCTATCACAAGTCTTGACAAATTCATGAGCATCCTTGAAGATGGTTGGCCAATAATAACCTGATTGTAAGACCTTAGCAGCTACTCTAAAACCTCCAAAATATCCCCCATATGGAGATGAATGGCATTGATGTAGGATGCTATGAATTTCTTCACTAAGAACACACTTACGCAAAATCTGATCTGCACATTGCTTGTAAAGGTAAGGTTCATCCCAACAGTATACTTTTATATCATGGAAAAATTTCTTTCGCTGCTGGCTATTCATCTCAGGTGGAAGTAATCCACTCACTAAATAATTAGCAAGGTCTGCATACCATGGAGTAGTCACTTGTTGTATAACTAAAAGCTGTTCATCTGGGAATGTTTCTCGAATGGGCTCTTTAATCTCCTTTGCAACTCCTGCTTCTAATCTTGATAAGTGATCTGCAACTTGATTCTCAGAACCCTTCCTATCTTTTATCTCCAAATCAAACTCTTGCAGTAACAGTATCCATCTGATCAATCTCGATTTAGCATCCTTCTTTGTAATAAGATACTTGATTGCTAAGTGATTTGTATAAACAGTGACCTTTGTTCCTACAAGATAGGATTTGAATTTATCAAAGGCAAAAACAATAGCTACGAGCTCTTTCTCGGTAGTGGTGTAGTTCAGTTGAGCATCAGATAAAGTCCTGCTGCTATAGTAAATAGAATGGAATACCTTCTCTTTTCTCTGTCCCAATACAGCTCCAATTGCATGATCACTTGCATCACACCTCAGCTCAAATGGTAAAGACCAATTCGGAGCTACTATAATTGGGGCAGAAACGAGTCTTCGCTTCAGCTCCAAGAATGTTTGCATACACTCTTCATTGAATTCAAAAGATCTGTTTTTCTCCAACAAAGTACACAATGGCTTGGAAATTTTTGAAAAATCCTGTATGACTCTTCTCTAAAAACTTGCGTGTCCCAAGAAACTTCTAATGCCCTTGACTGATATTAGTGGTGGCAACTTCTCAGTAACTTCAATATTCACCTTGTCCACTTCAATGCCGTGCTTCGAAACTCTATGACCTAATACAATGCCTTCTTGCACCATAAAGTTGCATTTTTCCCAATTTAGGACCAGGTTAGTTTTTTCGCATCGCTCCAACACCTTTTCAAAATTCAGCAAGCAATCGTCATAGGATTCCCCAAATACAGAAAAGTCATCCATAAAAACTTCAAGGATTTTTTCCACCATATCGCTGAAAATAGACATCATGCATCGCTGAAATGTTGCTGGAGCATTGCAGAGACCGAATGACATTCTTCTGAAGGCAAAAGTTCCATAAGGGCAGGTGAAAGTTTTCTTCTCCTGATCCTCTAGTGCTATAACAATCTAGTTGTAACCTGAGTATCCATCCAAGAAACAGTAATATTCCTTGCCAGCAAGTCTGTTAAGCATTTGATCAATGAACGGTAGTGGGAAATGATCTTTTCTTGTACCCTTATTGAGTTTCCTATAGTCTATGCACACCCTCCAGCCAGTTACTGTTCTTGTGCGAATTAATTCATTATTGTCATTAGCTACAACTGTTACGCCTCCCTTTTTAGGCACACACTGAACTGGGCTGACCCAAGAGCTGTCTGAAATTGGATAAATTATCCCTGTATCTAGTCACTTGATCACCTCTTTCTTCACAACTTCCTTCATAACTGGGTTCAGTTTTCGCTGCTGCACTACAGAATTGCTGAAGCAATCTTCCAGCAGAATCTTATGCATACAGATTATAGGACTGATTCCCTTGATATCGGCAATGGTCCACCCTATGGCCTTCTTAAACTTTCGAAGTGCTACAATTAATTGTTGCTCTTGCCCCAAACTCAAAGCTAAAGAAATAATTATTGGTAACGTGTTTGAGTCACTCAAATATGCATATTTCAAGTGAGAGGGCAGTGGTTTCAACTCCATAACTGGGGGTTCATCAACTAATGGGTTAGACGGTTTGAAATCCCTCTCCAATAATTTAAGAGATTCAAATTGCTTCCCTAGTCTAGTAAGTGAATACTTTGTGTCCACCCATGGTACATAGCTCTTTTCTTCAATTCTTCATCAAAATCGGCCTTGGTGGATACTGAAATCAGGTTGTTATCATAAGTTTCCTGGAATTACTTCAGCACAAGTGAATCTAACATATTGATGACTGAACACTCTTCTATTTCATCCGAAAATCACATAGTCTTGAACACATTGAAAGTAACCTACTCATCATCAACTCGCATAGTGAGTTCTCCTTTTTCCATATTAATCAATGTCCTTCCAGTAGCAAGAAACGGCCTGCCTAAGATTATAGGCACTTCCTTGTCAGCCTCATAATCCAACACAATAAAATCCACGGGGAATATGAACTTGTCCACCCGAACTAAAATATCTTCGATTTTTCCTTCAGGATGAGCAAAAGATCTATCTGCAAGCTGAAGAGTAACTGTAGTTGGTCTTGCTTCTCCAATTCCCAACTTTCTGAAAACTGACATGGGCATCAAGTTTATGCTTGCTCCTAGATCACACAAGGCTTTTCCACAATAGGTATCACCAATAGAACATGGTATTTTAAAGCTTCCAGGGTCTTGAAGTTTAAGAGGGATTTTACTCTGCAAGATGGAGCTGCACTCTTTGGTCAGTGCCACTGTTTCAAACTCTCCCAATCTTCTTTTCTTGGAGAGGATGTCCTTCATGAATTTGACATACTTTGGCATCTGTTCTAAAGCTTCCACGAGTGGTATATTAATATGCAGCTGCTTTAAAACCTGCAAAAATTTGTTGAATTACTTGTCTTGCTGCTGCGTGTGGAATCGTTGAGGAAAAGGTGGCGGTGGCCTATTATTCTGCTTTTCTGGGCAGTCTTGCTGTAGCAGACTTCTCTTTTTCAGCAGTTTACTTTGTTATATTTTCCACTCTATCTTCCTTATCCTTTTCTCCTTGGATTGAAGAGGGCTCTCCTGATTGTTTAAACCTTAGCTTAGGCTCTTTCAACTCTTTCCCACTTCTTAATAAGATCACTTTGCAATGCTCTTTACTCTCACATCTTGGATTTTCTGTATCACTTGGCAAAGAACCTTGAGGCCTGCTATTTAAGGCATTAGCTAACTGCCCCATTTGATTCTCCAAGTTTCTGAGTGAGGCTGATTGGCTTTGAATCATTGCGGACTGATTCTGAATTATACTGTCATTTTTCGCCATATACTCTTTCAATATAGCTTTCATAGAGTTGGATCACTCTAGATATTGTTGTTTCTGATACTGTTGTTGTTATGGTAAATGATGTTGGAAACCAGGTGGATAGGTTGGTCTATTTAGAGTTGTATCTGAAATAGCTCATTGGTTGCTCCACAAAAAATTAGGATGCTGCCTCCATCCTTGGTTGTATGTGTCTGAAAACAGATTGTTGTTCTTGTTATAGTTCCCCACGTAACATACTGAAGCAGGGTTAGATGTGCAGCTATCAAATGAATGCCCCTCACCACAATAAACATAAGAAACTGCAGTAGATTGATATGCAGTTGCTCCAGCAGTCATATTCATAGATTTTAGGATATTGGACAACGATGAAACTTGAGCTGTCAAGGCTGTAATTGCATCAACATCATGAATTCTAGCAACACGCCTTCCTGCAGCAATTCTTTCAGTCGGCCATTGATAGTTATTGTTGGCCATTCGCTCCAAAATCTCATAAGTATCATTATAGGACTTTGCAAGAAGAGCACCATTAGTCGAAGCATCCACCATTGAACGAGTATGAGCATTGAGGCCATTATAAAATGTCTTCATTTGGATCCAATGAGGGATTCCATAGTGTGGGCATTTTCTTAGCAATTCCTTAAAGCGCTCCTATGATTCATATAAAGATTCCCCATCCAACTGCTGAAAAGAAGTAATATCATTTCGGAGCTTAGCATTTTTAGATGGTGGGAAATATTTCATCAAAAATTTCTCCGCTAAGTCATTCCATGTGGCCACCGAATCTGGGGGTATTGAGTTCAACCATGCTCTCGCTCTATCTCGTAAATAGTATGGGAATAGTTTCATCCCTAAAGCTTCATCGGTGACTCTTTACAATTTGAATGAATTACACACTTCTATGAACAACCGGAGGTGAAGATGTGGATTCTCTATTGGTACCCCACTGAATTGCCCCACAGTTTGGAGCATTTGAAACATCACCGGCTTCAATTCAAACTGAGGTGCTTGAATTGCGGGCCTAACAATGCTAGGATTAAGCCCATTGAGAATAGGAATAACATACTCTCTGATTGCTCTGTCCCTGTCATCTGCCATTACTGTAGCGTTATTAGCATCAGCAACTTCAGCCATTCCTCTTAACCAGCTAAACCTTGTTGTTGTTCCCTTCTTCTTGCTCGAAATGTTCTTTCAATCTCAAGATCTAAGGGCACCAACTCTTGTTCTTACTGATTATTCATATAAAGAGTATAAGTTCCTGCAAGCACAACCACAGGCAAGAAAAATAAATTAGTTTCTACAAATAATTTTAGTTCTCTCAATCCTCGGCAGTGGCGCCAAAAACTTATTGGCGTTATTTTATAATTGCTACGCAAGTGTATGTGCCGAACAAGTAATATAGTAATGAGTTGAGTATCGTCTCCACATGGATTGATTAACAAAATTAGTTGGATAAAACTAATTTTAAATAAGCTAAATTAAGAAATTATAAGAATTGACAGATGCAAAATTAAAAAAAAATGTAAATTCCAAACATAAAACAATATGATCTAAACAAGAGATTGTCAATGAATAGATATATTAAGCTGGGATGATTGAATCCTCCTTGGTTACAAATCTGGGTACAATTGTTGCAGCAATGCTTATGGCAAAATTCACTCCAGTGACAGAAAATTCCATCAATACATAATAATCTTCCGAATTTATTATGTTTTAAGTTCTTTAAACCAGATTTAATATATTCCTATGCTGATCCAGTTCTCATTACTTCATTTATAGTATCGATTTATAATAGGTTATACATGGTAACGATATATTCCTATATCATTACTAATTCAGGAATCCACTAAGAAGATACTTGAAACATATATCAGTCAAGTTAGATACAACTAAAATTAACTTTTCCAGAATTAATACTAGTTTATTTATCCTAAATATTGGTGGCCAAACAATAATAGGAATTAATGATAAAGCTCAATTGAGTGAACAAGAGGAAATTACCATAAACACTTAAAACAACATTTAATTCTTCATTACAACCTCAGATTCATCAATATCCTAGCTAAGAAAAACTTAGCTCATGTTCTGGGGCTCAAAAATCAGCAACCCAAAGTAATTCATAGATTACAGAAAGTTTAAAATAAGAAAAAGAAATTAAATACAAAGAAGATTTAAGAAGGTAAGGAAAAATCTAGCTGGATAATGGTAGATCGAGCTCTCTGCTACTAGTACTCCTTCTCCTTCGTCCTCTCTTCTCTGTACTGTCTTCCTTTCTTTTTTTTTTTCCATCTTTTTTTTTTCTCTTGTCAGCCGTCCTCCCTTCCTTCCTACAGTATATTTTCTTTTTATATCAGAGTAGGTAAGGTATCCTAACATACGTGTCAGCCAAATATGGAGTAAGGACCACTTTTGCTTCATTTTCCCTTAGCTGGTATTTAATATTAGCTGTCAGCACCAACTGTGCGTAAAAGATGCCAGCTGGAAAAAGAATTCTGCTGTTCAATATTGCTCCGGTGCGTTACTGTAGCAAAATTACTTCCAGCTTTTACTTAAGTTCAGCATTCCTTCAAAGATATGACCATTTAAATTCATCAGAATTCAAGTCCTAATTTCAGCATTTCTACTATAAATTAAAAAATAAAATAAAATAGATATTGACTATATTAAATTGTAATCATCAGAAACACCACAGATTAAAATAAAATAAAGAAAAACACTTAAACTAGATAATTTGATCCTTTAAAACAGTTATTCCAAGACTCAAAAACATACCAAATAACTCTATTTTTATAGAGTTATCAACTATTTTTCACAAAATCCACTCTTTGAATGAATAACCAAGTTTTGCACAATAAATATTTTTTAACACCATTATTTTGTTTAGGGAATTAACACCATTATTGAATCCATAAAGCTATATAAAACACTGTAGTCCATATTAGTCAGAAGCCAAACCTGTGGAGCTTGAAGCCTTGACTCGAGGGTAGAGAGAGCTGACTGTTGAGTTTGGCCGAGAGAGAGGGTGATGACTAAGAGGAGGCGACGACTAGTGACAGAGCTTGAACTTCGAAGTAAAAGTATGTTCGGCCGGTTCGGTTAGAAACCAAGAAAATGTGTTCCAAACTGCACACCGCACTGCATTGCGCGGTTTGTAATTTTTTCAGGACATTTTATTATCAAATTTTATTGAATTCGGAATAATTTAATAAAATTAATCTTAAATTTTAGAACAAAATTTTCTGAACTCAGAACAATATAATAACATTAACTTTGAATTTAATTTTTTCAAACAAAACTCTTTAAAATCTCCTAATTAAATTAACTTTGAACTCAGTTCTTTAAAACAAAACCCCTTAAAGTTTTTTAATTCTAGAGCAAAACCTTTGAAATCCTCTGATATTAGTTTTGTTAGAAAAAAAAATGTTTATATTAAATTTTTTTTACTATTAAATCTTTATTATCTTATTTATGACTTTTAAGTTCTTAATCAAACCACTAAAGAGACCTTAAATGAAAAATAAAAAATCAAAGGTTTTGGTGTAGTGTGAGTTAGTGCGGGCGGTAATTGTGGTCCAACGGTGTTTTTTTAACACTCTTGTTGATTAGAAATTCAATATCAAAATGCTTCGAATCAAAAAATTCATAGACTTAAGTGTCGATATTAATTACTAGAAGTTAGATAATGTAAGGACCATTTGTGTCATTTACCTAAAATAGAAAGACAAACCCTAATTCGCAATTCTTAAACCCCTGTCAGACGGAAAGGTTTATAGCATATACTCTCTCTTCCTTGTGATACCTCAGAGCTCACAACTGAAGAGAAGAAGTGGGGCTCTTATGCCCAAAACCCTAGCAAGTGGTGCGAGCACGGTGAATCCCTCTCTTCTCGCGTTCAGGCCTCGCCAGGTTGCTCTCACCACGCTAGACATGAAGCAGAGCAAGGCCAATGGCTCAGCCGATGAAGCCGTGAGCCTAAGCTCCGATAAGAAGGCTCTTCTCTTCCACTCCGTCGCCCGCTTTCTTGAGCGTAATGGGTTCTCCAAAACCCTCAAGAAGTTTTGCTCCGAAGCAGAAATCGAGGAGGTGGGTACTTCATTTCTGCTTGGTTACCGGGAAAACGGAGGAATATATAGATATACTTGGGACTTTTGTTATCATTTGCCTAGTTTTTATTATCTGTTTTACGATATTTAGCTACATAATTTTGTTTTCTATTTGATTTGGATGTCGCAATGTATTTTGTTGCATTTTGAAAAAGTGTTCATGTTCATGATCATGACAATACATATGAGAGGCCTTTTGTGAAGATGCTGCACGAGTTAAGAGAAGAGAGACGACAATGAATGCTCTGGGTGGCTATAAGTTGGATAGATGGTGTAGTCTTCATTGCTAAATGCTGAGTCTACCAACCTGATTGCTTCTTTTTAGGCAATTAAAACTGAAAACTCTTTGATTAGGTTTTGGTAGACTGGTATATAGGTCGAATGTACTATGGAATACGTCATTGTTTTGTTTCATAGGGCGATAACACTCGTTATTCCTAGCTTTTGAACTTCAACAGTAACTTTGTTTGGAATTCATCATTTTTCCCATTCTTTGCCATTGTACATTACACAGAATCCCGATTTGTTGTACGAATTTTCTTTGATGTGTGGAAGCCTTTTCTTTCTTTTTTTTTTTGGGGGGGGGGGGGGGGGGGGGGTGTGCGCTATAATTTACAACAATGGGAAAAGGGCTGAATTGATGCTGATTTCTTAGTGAGCCTAGTACTGCATTTTTGTTCAATTACTACATTTCTATTTAAATAACTTCTCTGGTATTGAATAATATCAATGATTTAGGTTTGTTATTACTACTACTCCTTTTACTGGGGAAGAGATGTAGCACTAGTTTGTGAGCTTTACCAATGCACGAAGGTGCTAGATGGTTCGTTGTTCAACTCTTTTGGTTATACATTTAAGGACCTGGGATCATTTTCTCCTTTCATCAGCGTTCTAAAGCCTTATGGGAGTGGAGAGGGTTATATCCAACTTTGTAACTGTTGAATTAAAGCTTAACCGAGCCACGAGACTTTCTTGATGTTGAAGAACTTTCACTTCAGTAGAAATTATGCTTCCTTGAAGGAACTTTGAAAAACTTAAGATTCAAAATTGAGAATTTGCTTTTTAATTTTCATGTCTTACTATTGTATTGAGTTTATTTCCTCAATGAGTATTAAGGGGCCTATTGTTGAGGGCTGGGATGGACACGGAGAGAATTTTTCTGTGTTACTAGCTAGTTCCAAAACATTTGTCAATATTATTTGCCGTAGTCCTTCAGAGTAGTGTATACTTTGTTGATGGATATGCACAATCAAGATTATTTGCCTTAGTACTTCAGAGTAGTGTATACTTTGTTGGTGTATATGCACAAGATATGGTATAGGAAAATCAAATTGTTATTCATACAGGATGGACATATCAATTCATTCAAAGCATTTCAGCATTGAGTAAGTGGGAATTTGCAAGCAGATTATGAAGTTGAGAGATATCACGTTGAGTTTAGACAAAATGTTTATTGTTCTTTAGTAATTTTTCTAGATTCTTTTTCCCAAATTTTCCTAGTTGTATCCAATTAGTTTGAACTTTATAAAACTCTGCCTATTAATTGATATAGTAAATCTCTTTTTGGATCTTAACTTTACATGTGCTTGTTTTTGCTTACAAAACAGATAGATGCTTTGAAGGGTTCATTGCCAGATTTGGAAGCACTCTTTAGCAAGTATTCCGATAAGTGGTAGGATGAGTTCTCTTTTCTTTTGTGTATTACTGAGGATGGAAATCCTATCTCTACATGTTTTCTTTTCCCTTATTGACCCTGAATATAAGAGTACAGGAGCACATGGTGAATGTTTTTGGTTTACTTGCAGTCCCAAAAACTCGTAAGAAGGCATTAACACTTTCTTCTTTAAATTAACTGCATCTTAAATCGGTCTTACTTTGTGTGCATGAAAAACTTTGTATCATAAATGTCACTGAAGTAGTGAAGTTAGTTTTCATGGCTTCTCATCTTTGTTTTTGCTAATTTTTCTTGATTTTCATGTCCTCTTGCGTTCATTGGGAAAACATCGTTTAGATTGTCCTTGTGAGTTTAGTTTTTAAAGCCACTACTTTGACTTTCTGAATTCCAATGAGATATTTAATATGATGGCTTCTTTATTTGTAACTTTAAGATTTAGTTTGAGATTTTTGTTCCTCTACTTCAAGTCTCTGATTTTTTAAAATTAGTGAATTACTGAAAAGAGTTTATATTTTGAGTTAAATATTAATGACATCCCACATTTAGAGAATAAACACAATTACGTATTTTGAAACAAGATTACAATATAGCCTTTCATGTTGAACAAAAGAAAGTAGATCGTAGAGCAAGATTTTTAAACCCTTTTAAGTTAAAGTTATAAACCTAAGCCTCATGGGGACCTACCTCACAATATGCTAGAGTTTCCTGCCTTCCAAAGATTGTAGGGATCAAAGGGAGGACAAGTACCAAAAGGTTATAAACCCAAAGAGATGCCAAGAAGTTTTGTCCACCTGTAAGCAATCAAAAATCAGAAACTTATCCTTAAACGACTTGATTATTTCTTTCTCTCCATGTCAGTCCAGGATTACCTATGTTCTACTGCAAAAATTGCATTCTTTGTTTTTTGAGTTTTAGGTGTATTCTTAAGTCTTAATCATGGTATTCTCAACTCTCAAGTAAGATACAACATATTTTTTTTTCGCCTGTGGTCAAGAAATGAGCTTGCTTTATTTTTTTGACAGTGATGATAACAAGACAAATTCCAAGGGCCAGAAGGAGCAAGGTATGCTAGTGAGAGCCTACCACCTTGTCACAATATAAACAGGCAATGTTTTAGCAATTCGCTGCATTTTTTTTACAGGTTCTTTCTTTCAAAGATGCAAAGCATAAATTTGAATACAATTATTAAAGAATTGTTTAAAATAGAGTAAAATATTCTTGAAGCAGCCAATGTTGTAAGAAACATTTCAATGGTGGAAATAAAAGGAAAAAAAATGAAGGAATCCTAGGTTAAGAGAAAATAGAAGGAAGAAAAAACAAAGGCGACTTGAGGAAGAGGGAGCTGAAAGGCCCTATATGTGAGGGTTTGTGCACTTAAGGCAGAGAGCCTTATGCTTTAATGTACTGTGTTATTTATTTTATTTTTTTTTTTAATTTTCGGGAAAAAAGGAAAATTGACAGAAGAGAAAAGAAAGCAGGGAGGGTGAGAGAGATAGAGAAGGTTTGACATACATATAATAGTCCCTTTACAGCAGTTCAGCTTCTTCCACAATTTTTTTTCCTCGTTCTAACTCTTTTGTTGTTTCTTTCATTTTTATGTGTCCCCTTCTTCATTCTTTTTGTTCTCATGATGCTCTCTCCTTTCTTTTTCTTTTTGGGTGCTGGCATGCCCTGGCAGATTTGATTTTATTTTTTTTATAAATTCGTTTTGTCAGAAACAATAAACCTAAATATAGATAACAAAGGCTACAAGAAACTAGGAGGACATGATGTCATTAAATGGTAGAAAAATAGGTAAACTACAGCATTCAGCCTGTCAAAAATGATCCCTTCTTGCACAACATAGTCAATTTTTTAAGGAAAACCCTTAACACTTTCAATGAAGAGATCTAGAAAGACAACTTCATTCTACTGCAAGCAAGCTTTGCATGTCCTGAAATCTTCAAAGATTCTTGTGTTCCTTCAGCCAAATTGCCCAAACAGTAGCCATCATGACATATTTCCATAAAAACCTTAATTTGAGCATTTGATCTTATTGCAGAATTGTACTGCAACTGTATCCATTACTGGTGTGACCCAGTCCAAACTTATCTCCTTAAGGAGTCTACTATAAAATTAAAAGGAAATGCTCTATATAAAATAGGTAGGTTTCGGCATTGTTCTTGGGGTGCTTCATAGATAGTACTTGTAGTCATTATTAATAATATTAGTTGTATAGCAGTTTTTTTTCGAAAGAAAAACCATTAAAGTATTGAAACCAACCACCATAGATTCTACTCAGCCTAATTTCCTCATTATTCTTGCAAAATACAGATCATGGAGTTGATGCTTACTCTCTGTGGTTTGGGGTTTATGACTTGACTTTTTCAAGCCAAGCACCTGAATTACATGTTATTTCTTTTCAAAATTCATACGTTTAGGTATAGCATTGATACAGCCATGCAAATTGTGCATTCATGACAGATACTTATGTGCATTAGTAGAAAGATATTTGCATAAACAGTCATTCAAACACTTGTACAGTATATATATCTGTTGCTGATGGATCTTCATCTTGTTGTAGAATTAAAGGTGGTGGAACTGCTGCCTGAGGAGCCTGAAAATAATAGCAAGGATAAAAAGAAAAGGAAAAAGAGAATATCTGAATTAGAATCACTTCCTAATGCAACTGGAGAACAAATTAAAGAAGCATCTTTGGAGGGAAAAAGTGTCACTGATTCTAAGAGAGAAAAGAAAACTAAGGACAAGGAGGAAAAAAAAAAGGCACCAGCTTCTGCTTCTCTTATTGACAACACTGATTCCCAAGCTGTGAATTCAGCTGTATTGAATGATCATGACACCTTAGTGGAAGAGAAAAGTTCCAAATCTAAAACTAAAAAGAAAAAGAAGGATGATTTGGCTTTTGAATGCTCTGGTGCAAATTCAAAAGATACAAGTGTAACTGGTTCTAAAGGGGATGGTTTTAAGAGGTCTAGTGCAGATGCAGATGCTACTGGTAAGGATGACAAAGGTTCTAAGAAGAGAAAAAGAATGATCTCTGAAGAAAATGATTTGAAGCCTGCGGATAAAATAGAAGGTGAAGAATCTAAAAGCAAAAAGATCAAGGGTGTGGATGACTTCAAAGTGAATGATCAACAAGCACATGTGAATGCCTCTGCTGTTATTAATAAACTTGAGAAGTTCCAAAATAATTCCATCAAGCAGCTCAATGGGCACGGAAATGGAAACATAGATAAAAGTGCTGAGGAGTCTTCCATTCAGAAATCCACAAAGAAACAACTCAATGGCTCAGCTGAGGTATAGTTCTACAAGAACATTCTAGATCTTTATTTGAGTTCTATGGAACATAATGTATTAACCATCTTCGAAAATAGAAGTTACCCTTGCAGGTTGAAGTTTGAACTATTTTTCATGCTTTGTAATTCTTTTTTTGTTGTCTGCATTACTCGTGTTTATAACATTATCCTTAAATGTTGCATGTTCTTTTGTACAATTGGGGGAAGTCTTCCATAGTATATCAATACTGCTTATGTCATTTGGGCTTACTATACATGTATGTGTATATGTATTGGAGCTTTGACCTTGAGTAATATTGCATTATTAGATTTACAACTTATTTTAACTAGGCAAAGTTTCTACATTAGTATTCTTTCTTTCAAAAGTAAATGAAATGTAAAACAAAAAAGCGATTCCAAAAGGAAATCTAACCTGTGGTTATGCTCAATAAGACCAAAGATGTATACTTCGTTCATAATGTCATTTCTAAAAAAGGAAAGAGAAGGAATCTCTAGTTAACGTGCTTGTTTCTTTAACAAACTTCAGCTATTAACATCATGATCACACTTTCCATAAGTGGTCAAGAACTAAAAGCTCGTCTCCAGAGAGTTCTTGTTCCAAATTCCAAATCCCTTTCAACCAACTGAAGGAGAATAAACCTCGTCCATTTATTCCTTTCACATGCCAAAACGTTTACCTACCCTTATTGTCTGTTTTAAGTGGTTTTATGTTCTCTTTTGGATTGTTGTTTGTGACTCTATTCTATTTCAAGAATTGTTATTAATTTGCACTTGGTGCCTCCTTTTTTGGCTACTGATGTCAATAAATATTGTATGCTCTACATTTTATTTATTAAATTATATGATAGTAGGTTAAGTCAGGTTCTCTTCCTGCAATTTAAACTTTAGGGTACAGTACTTATACATGCAATAACTCTGATTTGGCAATGTAAAAGAAAAAGGAAATAACTGAAAAAAGTTACACGGGCTCAGTCATGTAGCTGAAGATTGACAAATTCGTTTTGGTTTGCTTATTCTATGGCAGCCAAAGACTGTTAGTGCATTTCAAAGAGTGAAGGTGGATGAGGTGGTATTTACTGATGAGAGGCTTAAGGATAATTCTTACTGGGCAAAGGTTGTAGACTGAGCACTTTGTGCTTTTCTTTTCTGACTTTTAAGTTTGTTTTCTCTGCATATAAGATTTTCATGTGGTCACTTAAATGCAGCATGGGGCAGAGACTGGTTATGGTGCAAAGGCACAAGAAGTTCTTGGGCAAGTTAGGGGAAGGTATGTATTACCTCATGGCAATCTGCAATTGTTTATGTTTTTCTCTCAATGATAGTCTGGCTGTTTATCGAAGTATTATCTTTTGCAATTTGCATGTATTCTTTTTATTTTATTTTTTGTTGGGGGTGGAGTATGGTGTTGCGCAGCAAAAGAAATTGAAAATCTTTGTAGCTCTGGTTCAACCTGATTGATTTGCTATGCAAACAAAGTGCCTAAACACTGAAAAAGTAAAATTATTGTGATAATTGGCATTTCTGTCTTCCCTTAAGGTTAGAGATACTGGAGATTTTGATGTTAAGAAAATATGGCCAAATGATAAATCACAAGCACTTTCTAGAGCTACTCTTAGGGGACTTTGAAAAATTTGACCTTTTTTCGTATTTGAAGAGGGAGGGGTTCTGTTTAAAAGGATGTTTAAAGCAATTTACAACTCTTTTCAATCATTTTGCTAGAAGTTTAGATTTATAACAGTCATAGTAATTGGAGGGTCATGTTTTTAGGAGTTCATCCAGAAATACATAACATAATATTTTATAGAAAGACTAAAAAAAGGGTTATTTAAGGTTGAGGGTGCATTTTTCCAATGGGTAGTGTGACTGAAATTCCATCAACGTATCAAATTGTAATTGAAAGGTGGAATCATCGTACAGTCCCCTGATACTTTATTTTTTCAGTTGTTTGTTCGAAAAGTAAAGAGAACTATTCATGGAAAAGCACAACCTCAAATTGTTTTATTTGTAGATTTATTTTTGATGATTTATTTTATTATCTCTTGCTTGTTGACCTCTTAAATAGGGTTGTGTGTGGTTGAATATTTTAGATAAAAAAAAAGAGAAAGTGTTGTGGCTTGAGTTGAAGTGAGTGTTTGCACTTGTTTTATCATTTAATTAGATGAAGTCCGTATTCTAATTATATTTTGTTTGGCTGAAGTTTCATCATATTGTTATTGAGTTTGTGCTTTGATATTGAATCAATTTTTTTCAAATTGTGCAAAAAAATCATGAGAATATTCAATTATATTTATTATTCTCTTTTACAACTTGCCTAAATCATTAATGATTCTTTACTTACTGTAAAACAAGCCAATTTCCCACTTGTGCTTATACCAACCTGGTTGAAAGTCATCCTGATTTCACTTTCCTGAGTTCCAGTGGAGATCTGAGCGTTGACATGAATAGTATTTGAGCTTCTTTTCTTGCTTCTATTAACACGGTAAAATATGTCGTCATAAATTAATTCTTTGCATGGCCTTGTTATTGAATCTTACAAGTAAATTAATTCATTTTCGTGGTCAGTAAGAGCTTCTTTCTTATAACGAGAAAAAAAGGTGGTTTCCTTACTTTCCCATGAACTTCTTGTTGAGAACTGGTGAAAATGTGAGCTCAAATTCCTGTTTAACGAAGATGCTTAATATTTGTACCGATGTAATATGGATGGCTTATGTATGAGCATAATATGTGATATGTGCATTTTACTTTTCTTACTTATTTGGACTCGGTCTCTTATGCTATCTTTCTTTATGGGATTCAAACCCTCTTTCTCAGGGATTTTCGGCACGAAAAAACGAAGAAGAAACGTGGTAGTTACAGGGGAGGGCAGATTGATCTGCAATCACATTCAGTCAAGTTCAATTATTTGGACGACGAATGACCAAATTTTTCCCGTGTGGAAGGGATTCTTCATTTTTGCTCTTTTAGTTGTTTTTGAGCATATAACAATTGTCACATTTGTTCGTGGAACAAAAACAATGGTTTATTTTTTATTTTATTTTTTAAAAACATATATAAACCCAAATGGATGGTTTATAAAAGAGTTTAAGATGTAGAAGTTTGGGTCTCGATGTAGGAGATGAAACTCAAATTTAGCTGCCTTTATTTTTTACCTTCATGTCTCCATCATTTCCCTCTGTTATTTTTTGGTCCAATGTGTCAAGAACGTGGCTGTGGAGTCCCAACCCATGTGACCCGATGCCGATGAGCTGCTGCTGCAATTGGGCGGGCGTCACATAAAAATCCGGTTTTCTGGTTTCACGGGGCTTTGTCATGCAGTATCCTCAGGTTATAAATTGGATTTTGGTGGTTTATAAAGCGTTCGAAAGGTTATTTGACGAATTTTCCAAAACAAAATATGGCCTACATTACTACCAAAATTTGATGAATATATATATATATATATATATATATATATATATATATATATATATATATATGTCGCAGGCACCACTATTTACCATTTTTGGAGGAACAAGTTTGGCGGGGACATTTTTAAGAACTAGATAGCGTTCCCTTTGATAAAACATGGCCAATATAGGCTAGGGTTCTCTTCTTGTCTGAATTAGAGAGGAAAATGAAGCCAAACTTATTAATCTATTTCCTTTAGATTCTTTGGAATACCACATTTATGAGATAAAATAGACTTTACCATTCCAAAGCCGTAGACTGAGATTTGATAGTATTAAGCTTACGCTCGGCATGACCTTGTGAATCCGAGGGTTTGTGAATATTAAATCGGTTGGAACTCAATCAGGGCCTCATCTGCACCGCATAAATTAGAAGTATGACCAAAGACAGAGAAGGCAAAATAAGTCAGGACTCACAGGCGAGATTACACTAAACTACAGAGAGCAATTTTGAATCGATAGTTCGTGTTTATTTTAGCAAATTATTTGAATGGCATTTACCTATACTGAATAAAAATGAGTTGTGTTATTTTTTCAAAACATGTCCTAGAGAAATCAGAGGAAAAAAGTAGTCCCATATTTTTCTTTCTTAGGCTGACACACTTTGAGACCTAATTTCTTCATATAAAATCCCATAAGGGATTCTTCTCATATACTTTTATGGCCATGGGATACACTTTCAAATAATAGTAACTATTATGATAAAAGTCCAGGTAATGTTATTACTATAAACCCTAAAATTTTCAATAGAGGGTCCATATGATCACTTGAAATTCTGCACCTAGAAAAAGTTGGTTTATATATTGGGGCTGCACTCATAAGAGTTGCCTACGCTACATGTAATTCTAATAAGCAAAGCCACTAAAAGAACAGAGAAGACAATTATAGAGATTGTCATAAAATATAGAGAGAATAGAGAAAATAGAAACATGCAGAGAAAGTGAATAGAGTATGTAGAAGGAAGATGAATACAAGCATTTGTAGGCAAATAAACTAAGAGGTTTGTAAACAAAAGGTTGTGTTAATAATTATCTTTTGGGTAGCCCAAAAGATAATTTACACCCCAGTATCTTTTTTTATGCTTTATATTTCATAAATGCCCTTTTTTATAATTTTTTTAAACATAAATTTTTATCTATATTTTACATTTATAGTATAAATTTATACATATGGTAATATCCATTTTGAAATGTATAGTAATTTTTAGATATAACTTTTATTAGTAAAATCTATACTGTGATATAGATTTCATGTATAAAAATACTCGTGATATACATTTATCCAAAAAAGGATATAAAAATAAGTATTTGTGTAATAAAAATATAAATCGAGCATTTAAAAACACTTATGTACTTTTCCTGTAACTCAATCATAGTGGGATACTTACCCGATAAGTTCCTATTAAACAATCTAATAATCACCCCATTAAAAAAATATATATCCATTGAGCCAACGAATTTTGATCCTAGCTAAATATTACTATTTATAAACTTAATAATATGATTTTATCCCTGTTAGGTCGTTAATTAGATCTTACCAAATATAATTAATTTTCTAATTAATTACAGTAAAAATAACACCGGATATTTTTATTTATCCGGTTTAGTTATTTATTGATAATCTTTGTCTAAGGAACCATATCCAAAGAATGAACACTATTAGTAAAGTTTGGAAAGAATACAAATATCAATTTGACTCTCATCTTTTGATTGTTGCAACGTGGACATATTTCTTCACCAATGTATCTAGTGAGTATCACTTGTCTTGAATTGATCTCTTACTTCTAAACTCCCTCTAGAAGCTATAGATTGGTCTTATCTTGAAGACAATTAAGTGTCTCTCCCAAAATACTCACTAAATCAACTAAGACATCTTCTAAATCTAAAATATAACTATAAGAAAAATTTTTCTTGTACAACTGATAATACAAAATACTGTATATACGTAAAGTTATCCTTGAGTAGTCTTGAAATAGAGAAATTAAGTATTCACATGTTAGGGATCTACAAAACAACAATTAAGAGTATTTAACATTGATTAGAAAACTTTGCAAAATTAATCAAGTCCGTTACCAAACTTCTGATCTATAAATTAATTGTTAATTTTGTCATCACGCTATAAAATGATATATTGACACAGTAAATAGAAAAAAAAAACCTTCCAGATTTCTTTTCTAAAATAAAACATACAATTACTCAATCCCTTTGACAGTTTATATAACGAATTAAAAGTAACTTTAAATATTAAGAATCGGTATAATTGGGTTAAAGAAATTTCCATAAAAGATATTCATATAAAATATTCATTGAAAAGAATTTCCTTAATGGAATAGTCATAAATGCTCAAAGTTGATTTTGAAAGAGTCACTTACCCATTCTTACACACTAGCATTTGTCCATAAATGTGATTGACACACAAGATCAATAAATAATCAGATGAGTGAATATATTTGTAAAGAAATAAGACCTTGTAGAATAAATATCATCTTAATTATTTCTTAAATAAGCATTCAATCACTAATAATCAATACGATCATATTTTTATGATTGACAATCACACATTTTGTGACCTAAAAGTATATAATATAGGCAAATACAAAAGAACTTAGTTAGATCAAATATTTAGTCGCATATTGTAGCATAACATGTGTTGTGCGGTCTAAAATCCTAAGGTCGCATAAGGGTTATATGCGACCTCCTCCGTGATAGTTATATGCGACCTCCTCCGTGATGGTTATATGCGACCTCTTCCGCAGGTTTTGTGCGACCTTCTCCGTGCAGTTTGCCTTGACAAACAGGAAACCTGTAAAGAGAAGGAAACACGTAAATGCCATAAAGGAAACCTACAAGAAGAGGGAGACAAGTAAACGCTATGGAAGAAACCTACAAGGAAAGAGAAACTGAAGATTCCTATTTATGATTAACTAGTTATCCGTTTTGAATAGTTATCCAATTATTTTTGTATGTTACCCAATTGTATAGTTACCCGTTTATACAATTAGGATCCTAGAGACATAAGGAACCTAGGGGCATAAGGTTACCTTTATCTATAAAAAGGGGGCTCTATGTTTCGAAGAAACAGACCAAGTTCTAGGCAGATACAAGTCACAGAGAATAGAAGTCAGAGCAAATTCAAGCTTAGAGTATTCCACACTTTGGGTAGTCTAAGTCTTTAGCATTCTTCAATAGCTTTTAGTCTTTCCGATTCCCCAAACATGATTGTAACCTTGAGTGTTCGTTATTATTCATAAAATAGTTAGAAAACAGTGGACGTAGGCTCATCTTTTTTGGGGATGAACCACTATAAATCCCTCTCTCCTTATTTGCTTTGATTATTACTTCAATTCACACAAGCCACATCTCTTGATTATTTATAAATTTATTGTTGATAAAACCTCCATCAACAATTGGCGCTAGAAGGAGGGCTATTCCGGCAGAAATCTTTGTCAAATTCCATCCTTTCAATAATGGCAAACACCAGAAACACCACCAGAGCCGCCGGGACTAGCCAAAATCAACCTTAGAGTACTGCTGCTACACAGGCGACCCCTGCTCCGGATCAGCCTACTATGACGGCAACAGAGAACCTATCCCAAAGACAGGATCGCATGGAGGAAGCGCTCGTGAACCTTCAGCAAGTCACTAACCAGATCAATGATACTCTGCGACGACTTGTTGAAGGGCTGACCCCACCACAATATGAACGTCCTAAAGAACGTCCGACTCAATTACCTGAGAAGGGGATACAGATTCTCGAGACGAGAAGACACGACCAGCCAAAAACTCAGCAGGAGCGTCATGAAAAATGCATCTCCAAAGGGAAAGGCAAGGTCGCAGACTTACCTCTAGAGTCTCGTACGGAGAGTTTGAGTACAAACCGTGGTCGCACACAACCTTCTCGTAAATCCAACAACAACTAGGATCGCCTGAGCAGCGAACAAGGACGATCATCGAGAAGTGTCTTCGAAAGAATCAGCAGGAAGTCAAGACAAGATCCTGCTGACCTACGGCAGTACTTGGAGCGACGACGTGGCCATGATCGATCTGTATCGCATCATAGCGACCACAGCCGGTCTCGTCGCACTATGACACTAGATTCCTCTCATAGGATGCAGGAGACCCTACCAGACCAGCCCGCTGCGAAACAAGATAACAAACAAAGGTCGCTCATACCACCAGCAAGGAATGATGCTTTCCCTTTGAACGTCGACGATGCACTTGCTGGCTGGGACGATGAGCTCGCTGATGGGTATCGCCAGTCGCCATTCAGCGAGGAAGTTCGAGCTGCAGCCCTTCCTACCGGATTCAGACTTCCCACCATCAATACTTTTGATGGAAAGATTGATCCACAGGACCATATGGATCACTTCAGCGACCTGATGGAGCTTCATCGGGTTAGAGATCATACACGCTGCAGATGTTTCGCTGTAACACTCTCAGGAGCGGCAAAGAAGTGGTTCCGAGGACTCAAACCTGGTTCGATTTCATCCTGGCAACAACTGCAGACGGCGTTCTTAAGGCAATTTCAAGCCGCGAAGAATTTCACTGTTCCGCTCGTCAGTTTATCTGCAATCCGACAAGGTCCAGAGGAGACTCTACGGTCTTATCTCAATCGATTCACCACAGAGCTAGCAAAGGTCAACAACCCCCCTGAAGGAGGAGTTCTTACTCTTATGATGGCTGGGGTGCGACCAGAAACAAAACTCTGGGAAGAATTGCTTGAAAGAGAATGTAGAACTCTCGAAGACTTCTACCGAAGAGTTGGTCGACATTTAAGGTTAGAGTCTTTCTGTGAGAATCTTCAAAAGACCAAAAAATGAGGAAAGATAGATACGGCAAAGGTTGCGGTCATCACTGACAACAGCAGCAATAAGAAAGGCAAGAGGAATAATGAACAGGCCAACGAGAACCAGCCTAGGCCTAAAAGGCAGGAGACTTCAAAGGCTCCCATGAGGTTCACCAACCACACCGAGTTAAACGCCCCCATAGATCATATCTATGCGGTCACAAACCAACAGGAGCGATACCGTCAACCGGGACCGATGAAGCGAGACAGAGCAAAGCGCGACCCCAACAAGTTCTGTCGGTATCACAATGAGATTGGACATGATACTAATGATTGCTTCACCCTGAAGGATGAAATCGAGAGGCTAATTAGAGAGGGACGGTTGCGGCAGTATACCAGACAGAGCAAGGAAAGACGAGAAGAAGACCAACAGCGACCTCCAGAAATCCAGCGTGAGGTGCGAACTATTTTTGGAGGACCGCATGTTGGAGGAGATTCCAAGCGAGCACAGGATAGATACGCACGAGAAGCTCGACAGCAGCCGTTGACCAACGTCATGCACCTTGATCAGCGACCACGCAAACTTCAGCGAGTACCGGAAATGGATATTACCTTCACGGAACAAGATGCAAGGGAAGTCCATTATCCGCATAACGACGTGTTGGTCGTAAAAATCAACTGTGGAAGCACACAGTTGTGGCGAGTGTTGGTCGACAACGGAAGTGCTGTAGATATCCTGTACTTTGATTCCTTCAAGAAGATGGGATTAAATGAGAGCGACCTGAAGCCCGCCGCCGCTCCGCTCTATGGTTTTACTGGAGACAGCTTGATGCCTATGGGTATGATAGAACTGATGGTCAGCGTTGGGACCTTCCCAAGGGTTTCATCAATAATGACCCAGTTTTTAGTAGTAGATTGCCCATCTGCCTTTAACACTGTCCTAGGAAGACCAACATTAAGAGAACTTCGAGCTGTCACCTCGATCTATCATCTAACGATGAAGTTCCCAACCCAACATGGTGTAGGCGAGGTGCGAGGAAACCAGTATGATGCGAGGACTTGCTACAACAACTAGCTAAAACTCGCAGCAAAAGATGCGATGTCCCGCACAATAATGGTCCACCTGCCGGATCAAGCGTCAATCGTGGTCGCAGATAAAGCGTCAATCGTGGCAGCGGATCAAGCGTCAATCGTGGCAGCGGATCAAGCGTCAATCGTGGCTGCAGATGAAGCGTCAATCGTGGCCGCAGAAGAAGCGTCAGTCGTGGTAGCGAATGAAGCGTCAGTCAGATCGTCAGATAAAGTGTCTGTCGAATCGTCAGATAAAGCGTCAGTCGAATCGTCAGTGAAAACATCAATCGAAATGACCAGTGAAGACTTCGATCCTCGAGTAATCGACGAAGTTAGAACTGGACCCGTCGAAGACCTGGATGATATATCATTCGATGTCTTTCAGGACTGAGGATTGGAACGGAGGATCAAGGAACATGTGCGAGCTTCATTGGTCGCTTTTCTGAAATCTAATCTTCGGGATTAATCCGAATATCATGTCACTGGAGCTCGACCTCTTAGAAGAAAGGCGCGAGCAGTCTCAGCTTCAGATCGCATCATATCAACAGTTCACTGCTCGATAATATAACCCTAAAGTCGAATAAAGACTTATTGGCATTTGTTCTTTAACAAGACCTCGTTCTTCGGAACTTGAGAATGTTATTGCCGTCATTCGACCTAGGATATATAAGTCAGCTCGAACTGATGGATAAAAGATCGAGCATGCCTGGAGTGTAGGATAGCTTCGTCGCTTTCATCAGTTGACTTTCATGAATATCTTCATGTTTTCATCAATCATCAATAAAGATTACTTATTCATTGACCGTCATTCGATGAACGTCATTCGCTAATCATCATTAGTTAATCGTCATCTGTTGATCGTCATTCGTTGATCGTCATTCGTTGTTCGTCATTCGTTGTTCGTCATTCGTCGATCGTCTTCATTTATAGTTTTATGGCAGTCCTCGGACACCATAAAACTCGGGGGGCAGTGGGATCAGATCAGAGCGATCTCCTACTTGTTCCCTAAGGGACTATGCAAACGTCCATTTAGAGGAGATATGGTTTTGGATTGTCGAAGTATCTAAGTCTCAGATCACTTCATCGACGTATCTGAATCTCCTTAAAATCCTAGGATTTTATCCTCGCTTCATGCCTCAGCATGTCGTATTACGCAATTTCCCTCCTCGAACAGAAAAGTAACTAAGCATAACATTCATTGTTCGAAGTGATATATTGCTATGATTCATTTTGACATGGAACTTTTGAAATACAGTTAGAGTTTGCATCACTCGTATTAACTGTTTTCATAAGTGACCTAACTTATCCTAATGCTTAAAATTCGTTTTAAGTTAGTCGGATTTAAATCGCTAAAAGCGTACTGATCGATCACTTGTGGTCGACTACTTGTTTAAAATTACTATCATCTCTTATCGCTATTTTGCAGGAGCATATGGAAAAAAAAGTACAGGAGCATATAAGGAAGGAAAAATTTTATTAAACAAGTCATTTATACATAGAGGGGACGAAGACCACATTGTCTATAAAAAAAAAACAACAAAAAACTTCACGAGGAAAGGCCCGCACCGTCATCACCGTCGTCACCATCCTTGTCCGTGTCCTCTTTCTAGCTCTGCACAAGCTCGACCACATTCTCGCCAAGGATGGAGAAGTCGAAGTCCGGATGCTCGCAGAATATATTGAAGATGATGGTCGACGAGGCAATGTCACTAGCCTTATCTTCGAGTTCTTTGACCTCGGTCGCTTTGAACTCTTCGATGGCTTTGTGAACCGCCTCGGTGGTCGCTTCTCTCATACGGTCCGAATACTCAGAAGCGACCCTTTCGATCTCTCTGACTTTCTCCTCGAGGTTTTCCTTGGCGAGCTTCTCCTGGTTCAGGTTCTCGAGCATCTGCTGCTTCTCTAAGAGGAAGTTCGTTTTCTCCTCCTCCCAAGCCTTCTCCGAGTTCTCGAATGCTTGAGTTATTTCGTCGAGCTTTTCAGCTTTCTCTAGGCTTTCGAGAACTGGATCGTGCATCAAGACAGCAGCAGCCGCAGTCTAAAAAAAAAGAAAAGAAAAGGGTTAAGTGTTATGAAAATCTTCAAACCAACAAAAGTGAGGATTAAGAAGCTTACATTGGCCAGCATCCTCATCGCGGATCTGAAGGCGACCTTGGCAGAACGTCGCTTCATTCGCTCCCAACCTTCTTCAGATGTGAAACGGTCGATGAAGGCTGCGCTCATACCAGCCTTCTCTGGTAGTTGGTTTAGGAGTGCGAACAGTTCGTCGCCTTTATCCGCCAGGTTCGGTTCCGAGGAGGTAGCATCCTCGGTAGGAGGTACTGAGGTGCTCGCTGGCTGAGGTGGTTGAGGGGGCGAGCTCGCAGGGACATCCTCGAAGACGACTTTTCTCTTTTTTGAGCAGTCGACCTTCTCCTTCCCTTTTGATGGCGGCGTACTCTCGGGTGTTTTGGTTTTTGCCATTGACCCGAGAGTTGATGGAGGAGCTCGCAGACCGCTTCCAATAAACATCTCTGTACAACAGAATGTGTTAATAAGCGAGGAAACAAAATATAAAGGTAGTTAGAATAAGCGTGCAATTACCTTCTTCCTGGGGAGCTGGTTGAGAAGCTGGTGGGGACACGGTCTCTGGCGATGAGGGCTCTGAGCGAGGTGGTGTGGTCGGTGCCTTCCTTTTTCTTATTCTGGAGGACGAGGCACCCAAGTCAGACTTCTTCTTGGGCTTCTTCTTCGAGCTCGCCGGTCTGGAGGAGATAACCGGGGGGTCTGGGAATGCGGCACCCTTTGGTATCAGACCGCACGCGACCAGTTTCTTCGATGTGCCTAAAACCTTCGAGTTAAATTCTTCAACTGGAAGCTCATTGATTGCATATACTCTTGCGAGCTGGTCACTCGAGAGTCTTGGTCGATCCCTATTATCTGCGATGATATTGGAAATGCGATCAGTACAAAGAATTGATAAACAAACAAGACAGTAAGTTAGAAGACTACCTACCGGGGTTTTGGAAGAAGCCATTGGCTGCATAGTCAAAATGAAAAAAATGGATTTTTCCATTTTCCCATGTTGTTGCGAACCCCGTAGATCGTTTTTATTGCTTGATTCGACCACTTGCTCGCATAGAAGAAGCCGAAGTCTGACGGATTTGACTTCACTTGGTAGAACCAAGCGAATTCCTTGGGAGAAAGGGTTTCTAAACCTAACTTATGATACAAAATATACAAGCCTACCATATACCTATAAGTATTAGGGGTCAACTGAAAAGGGACGACCCCATAGTAATCTATTATTGATTTTATGTACGGGTGAAGGGGAAGATGCACACCGCACTTGAGGACCGCCTCAGAAAATGAAGCGAGCTTACGAGGAGGTGTATGTGGACGGTTGAACTCCATCGGAAGACGCAGGGGGATAGCGATCTTGTAGCTGCTCGCGATTTTCCTGAGTTTGCTCGCCGTACAGCTCGTTCGGACATTTGTGCATGACCAGTTCCCCTCTATATATTGGTAGCCTGAAGAAAATGCCGGAGCATCCCTAATGTGTCTGGGCCATTGATCCTGGGGAAGATCGCCTATTCGAGGACTACTTTGTCTTGCCCCAGTTATTTCTATCTCGGGTTCGGACTCGGGATAATCCTCAAGGTTAATAGTACTAACACTTGAGCTGGATTCCCCAGAAAAGGCATTTCCTTCCCTAAATAGTTCTTCACTACTAGACATCTGAAAAGAAATATGAAGGGATTCAGATAGAGGATTTCTACTATGCTAATATTCTGGGTATTTATCCTAAGATTACATTAAAATGTTCGAGCAGTTCGTCAGAAAATGTTCGAGCAGTTCATCAAAAGTGATCGAGCAGTTCATCAGAAGTGTTCGAGCAGTTTATCAGTAAATGAACCGTCAGTTCAGTAAGAATAAATTAGGGTATCAGACCCTAGAGATTGAAGATAGGATCATTTCTAGCAGTTCTACTCTACAGACTAAAAAGAGTATAAGAGGAACAAATTTCTTATTTCACTTCGGTGAAATGAGTTTATTCCTAGATTGAAGTTGCTTTCAAGAATGAAAGAAATAAGAGAAGACACTGACCTTTCTTCAAGAGATGGAGTTGAGTCGATTCGAAACTGTGATGGAGAAGCAGCAGCGATTGGGGCGACCTGGGAGGAAGAACGGCGTTAGGATTCTTGAGATTTCTGAAGTTTTCTGAGTAAAATGAGACAGAGACGGATGGTTTCTGATATTTATAACCTAAGCACCGTTAGATCGCAGCCGTAGATCAAAGGATTTGAATTTTAAATCTGAAGGCTAAGAGTTACGTGGGATTCGAATCCGTCCGAAAAGTCAGGATTATTTAAAATTTGAAAAGATTTGGTTTTAAAAGTAACGGTTGGTGTCAATCAGGCTTCCTCGAATTTCGCTCCTAGCTACACGTGTTCCGTTCTGACAGAAAAGAGGATACGCGTGATCTTGAAAGAAGAGATTTGGAAATCTGATGGCTCTTCGATTACTCAAACCACAAGTTTTATGACATCACAAGGTCGCACGGTAATTAGAAGCTTCATTTCGTCCTAAAGAACTAATGGAGCTGGGGGGCAATTGTTGTGCGGTCTAAAATCCTAAGGTCGCATAAGGTTTATATGTGACCTCCTCCGCGATGGTTATATGCGACCTCATCCGTGATGGTTATATGCGACCTCCTCCGTGATGGTTATATGCGACCTCTTCCGCAGGTTTTGTGCGATCTTCTCCGTGCAGTTTGCCTTGACAAACAGAAAACCTGTAAAGAGAAGGAAACACGTAAATGCCATAAAGGAAACCTACAAGAAGAGGGAGACAAGTAAATGCTATGGAAGAAACCTACAAGGAAAGGGAAACTGAAGATTCCTATTTATGATTAACTAGTTATCCGTTTTGAATAGTTATCCAATTATTTTTGTATGTTACCCAATTGTATAGTTACCCGTTTATACAATTAGGATCCTAGAGACATAAGGAACCTAGGGGTATAAGGTTACCTTTATCTATAAAAAAGGGGCTCTATGTTCCGAAGAAACAGACCAAGTTCTAGGCAGATACAAGTCACAGAGAATAGAAGTCAGAGCAAATTCAAGCTTAGAGTATTCCACACTTTGGGTAATCTAAGTCTTTAGCATTCTTCAATAGCTTTTAGTCTTTCCGATTCCCCAAACATGATTGTAACCTTGAGTGTTCATTATTATTCATAAAATAGTCAGAAAACAGTGGACGTAGGCTCATCTTTTTTGGGGCTGAACCACTATAAATCCCTCTCTCCTTATTTGCTTTGATTATTACTTCAATTCACACAAGCCACATCTCTTGATTATTTATAAATTTATTGTTGATAAAACCTCCATCAACAACATGTAAATCAGTTATGTTGCAATATAAAGCTTGCCAATAAATTTTCTCTTTCAATCGTTATTCTTGAAAAATATAAGGTCAACAACACAAAATATAAGGAAAAGGATGTGATTAGCCATACAAAATTCTACACGTGTGGAAGGCGCATGGCTAAATAGATATTCTTTAACAATTACGATATTGATACTGCTTTAATTAGTTAAGTATGAATTACGTCATAGTAACTAGCAGAAATTAGTAAATCTAAGCTTTCTTAATTATTTCTTCGTTATAGTTTTTAGTCTAGTGTAAATCTTGTGTGAGTATCTTTGGTTATTATATGGCATATATGTTATATCAAGGAGCTAGCACACTCGTAGAGAGGTTGAAGCTCCCACTCAATTTTTAAAAATATTCATTAAATTTATTAAAAAAATTAATTTAACCCCTTGAAAAGTTTGAAAAAAAATAATTTAGCCCTCCCTAAAAAATTTGAAAATATAATAAAGCCCCATAAATATTGTTTTTTAGTTTGGTTACTAATATGACAACTATTATTGTTGGAGCTTCTTCAAAATAGTGGGATATTCTTCGATAAAACGAGATGCTATAGTATTTAAAGTGCTCAAAAATAGCGATATCCCAAATAGACGAGGTTTAAATCAACAAAGTATTCTTAAAAGACACAATAATACTTATTAAGGATCTCATTATAGTGTTTTGCTAAGCTTAATTAATATGTTTTCTTCTATAATTGATATTCTCGAGATGATTGTAGATGATGGAATAAACTATGATCAAAGATATGAAGCAAATAATTAATTAGAATTGATTATATCATTTGATTTTGTGTTTACTTACATTTAATAATAAAATTGTTGGGAATGATAAATGAGTTGTCAAAAGTATTGTAAAGAAAATATCAAGACATTGTGATTGCTATAAATTTAGTCAAATTGTGTAAGTAACATTTGCAAATGATCAAGACCGAGAGATGAGATTCTACTTTTTGTAGAAAATATAATATAATTACTCCTAATATGGATGATACTTTTCTCACTTGACATCAATTACGACTTAAAACTCAGGAGATCACAAATTTACATTACTTTTGTACTGGGTTATTTTATTTTATCCTTGATACACAACTTTATAAGTTGAATGATTGCTTCAACAAGGTAAATAGAATGGATAATCAACATATAAATGACAAACTGTTTGATTACATTGAGGAAGATATCTTTAATGATATTGATAATAAACTCATTATGAAATGTTTTCAATGAATGAAAATGCGCTAAATACAATTATAATACTTGTTGTTATATTTAATTATTTTTTGAATTATAATTAGAGTTCAGCGCAATCCCTTCCTTTCACCCCGGTATGATAAGAAATCTTGGCTCCGTCCCTACATATCTTGATCGACTTGGTTTATTGTAATATATATAGTATTGCTTTATTCTTTTCAGAGACTAAAATTGAAAAAGCAAAGTAAAGTAAATAATTCAAGTAACTTTCAAAAAGCTAGAACAGATAAGATAAGACGAATAAGAACAAGAAGAAAGGAAAAAAGAAAAAAAAAACTAAATAGTAAAAGCTATATATGTTATTTTCTTTTTCTTGGTAACAATGAACATTACTAATCACATTAACGAATGAACGGCATTTTTGTAATAAATAAATTATATATATTATCCCAAATATATATGCAGGATAGTGTTGATAATACTCCACGAGATAATTTTTTTTTGGAATAAATTTCTTTTGTAACATAGCAGTATGAATTTTCTGTAATTTTAATCCTATTTTTTGACTTGTGCAAAATTACACCACTAGAATTTGAGCATTTGTAAATGTGTATATTTTGTGTACAAATTAGATAATTTGTACTAACTGTTTTAAGTTATTTCCAATAGATAGTATGATCACAAAATAAAACGTGATTAGAATAAATGTCATATCATCTTAAACCAATCCAACAAACCAGCTGAATTAAAGTTTCTATGTGTGGTCTTATACAAAGTAAGAAATAATAATATTAATAAATTATAATATATATATATATATATCTTCTTTTAGAAAAAGCGTAGAAATTTCTGAAAGAAAACGACTCTGTTTTTCTGAAAGTAAAGACTATTATTCCAAAAGCAATATTGAAATAAAAACGCTTGAACGGATCCAATGTATCAATTGACAATTTGGCATGCGTCTACAATATTGGAAACGGATTTACTTTGCTTGCCTTGGTGTGCAAGCTTAATTGATTATCATATATCGGATAGCTCCTAAATCTAATCCATATTTATTTGGCAAAATTGAGTATCTTCTAAGTAATTGTGTTTCCATTTTTGGAGGCTTTGGTTACTTACTCTACAAGATAAAGCTGTTTTTGTTCAGGGTGAATTACAAAAAAATACTCTGAAATTTGGATATTTTATAATTTAAATTTTAAAATTTGTACTTTATAAAATATTATCGTAAGATTAAGAATTTTTAAAAATTGATATCTTAGATTGATTTTTCAAATAACTTTAATTAGTAAAAAATGACAATACTATCAAAATTAAAGATAATAATAAGGACTAATTCAGTTTTATTAATAAAGAATAATATTGTCTTTATGTTGCTAAAAATGTTCAAAAAATTATTATAAAGTATCAATTTTCGTAAATTCTTAATCTCAAAATATTATTTTACGAAGTATAAATTTCATAATTTATATTGCAGAATACATAAACTTTATAGTATTTTTTTGTATTTTTTTGCAGTCTACTTTTTGGTAATTATATAGTATACCAATATTTTTACTCTATATGGTCAAACACGATTTGACATTTACCTATCGATAGTTATAAAAAATTTAATATTTAGTTAGCCAAAATATTTAAAGTATTAATTATTTATTTTACCTATTGGTAATTATTTTTGTATAATTTAATTGATTCCTATTGCTTAATCCGATTCCTTTAGTTTAATACGTTAAAGTTAATTGCCCATTTTTTTAAACACTGTTAACTCTTTTTTTAGGGGAACACTTTTCATTGCTTTAATCCAAAGGAAAAAAAAAAAAAAACATTCCTTAATCTGATTCGTCTTCTATTTATATCCTTCAATCTTGTCTTTTTTTCCTGTCTTCTAAACAAAATCATTGTTTTAATCAGTCACTCCCGAAAATGTTAAAACCCCTTTAGAAATAAAGTAATTTAAATAACGAAGGACCATATTCAAGATGAATCATTTTAAAATAAATGAGTGATTTAGCATGAACATATGTTTAATTTTATATGAGTGGAATTAGTTTAATATATTGTACGGTATTAATCATACTGCATTCCATCCATGTCCTTTTATCAAAGCAACCGCAATTAATCTATAAATACAAACATGTTATATACATTGGATGTAAAATAGCCAGTGACCAACACAAAAATTAAGAAGACGCATAGAAGAGTTAACCAATGATATTAATGTCGATAACGTCCTGCTAGTTTTAAAATATGTTACGGGTATTCTCGATTCCAAAAGGAAAAAAAAAATTATTCCAATATTTTTAAGCTATGACAATATAAGAAAATTTGCAGAAATCACTAGCAACTTCTCACTGACGAAAAATGTAGATGGTGGCAAATATGAAATACACCCAATTAATAATAAAAGGAATAAGCTTAGTCAAAGAAATAGTATAATTTTATATTAGTGGAATTAGTTTAATATATTGTACGGTATTAATCATACTGCATTCCATCCATGTCCTCTTATCAAAGCAACCGCAATTAATATATAAATACAAACATATTATATACATTGGATGTAAAATAGCTAGTGGCCAACAAAAAAATTAAGAAGACGCACAGGAGAGTTAACCAATGATATTAATGTCGATAACGTCCTGCTAGTTTTAAAATATGTTACGGGTATTCTCGATTACAAAAGATAAAAAAATGTTATTTCAATATTTTTAAGCTATGACAATATAAGAAAATTTGCAGAAATCACGAGCAACTTCTCACTGACGAAAAATATAGATGGTGGCAAATATGAAATACACCCATATCAATAATAAAAGGAATAAACTTAGTCAAACAAATATCTTGATTTGTTCAATTCTTTTAGATATCAAATAGAGTTTACCTTTGTTTTCTGTGGTAAGAATTCATATTTCTTGGTTAGATGCAAATTAAAAGCAGACAAAATATTCTAACTACTATGATAGTACACTATTCTCAATTGATTCACCGGAAAAAAAAGACTCCTAAAAGAATAGCGATCATGGTTTACAGAAAAATAAAATAAAATAAAGAAATTCTATTTGAATTTAATGCCATCCTCATTATCTTCTTTAATTGGTGAACAAGGATTTCTAAAAATTAATATGAATAATTATAGTAATAATTATAAGAATTTTTATAAAATATTAAAATAAGGATTGGAGGTAGAAAACAATACTGTTCAAAAAAAAATTAAAAAAAAATAAATAACAGAAGTACTACCAAAGTTAAAGCTCTGTTGAAAACAAGATATTATTCACCACAAACTAGTAACATGCGATGTGGGATTTGATTCCACTCTTCGAATACCACTCTCCTTCCGCTCCTCTTACTAATCCCTAACAACTATATCAAAAAAAAAAAAAAAAAAAAAAACGAGAGATGATTCCTTACCCAAAATAACAAATTCTAATAATATAAGTTTTTCTATAATTATTATACCAACAAGTAAGTTACTATATCTATACAAAAAATGAATCAATATAAGTTTTTACCTAACAAACAATGAAATATAGTTTTTTTTTTAATTTATATCTGTCGGTAGTTTTATAAAATCACTATTTAAATCTCTTCCTACATAAATATATATAATATAATTTCCTTTTCATTTAATGAACTATTTTCAACGTACCGAATAAGTCTTTACGTGATCAACAATCGTAAAATGATTCCGTGTTTTTTTCCCCAAAAAAGAAAAATCGCACGCTACGTATAAAGCCGTTTGACTAGTTAAACTGTTTGTGATTGTCGGTGGAAACTTGATTTCTTTTACTTTATTAATATAGCTTTTGATTGCCTCCTGTAGTTTTGGTATCAAATTCTTTCGGTTAGCTCATCCACTTTCGTTTGACAATTTAACAAATATATCACAGTTATTTTTCATGATTTCAAATATTGAAATGTCATTAATTATATATTTGTAAAGCATATGGCATACAGTTTTAATAAAAATGATGAAATCCATGTATCATGTATGCTGGACATACTTAGCCAGTTTCGAAACAAGTATAATTAAGTTTGATTAATTCTTGGATATGCAGCAGCAAGAAGCGAATTCGACGGTCATCATATCCACCAGCTTTCTGGTGTAATTATTTCTTTGCATATTTCTTAATTTTTACGTACATGCATATCGCTCTTCTGTTTTTAATTTTTCTTCCTCTAACTGGAAAAACGGTAAATATATTTTTCACATGCCGAAAGTCAAGAAAGAGTAAAATCATCAAACCATTTCATCACACAATTTTCTGTATGATACTTATCAATCGATGATTCAAGTAAAACAACCATGTTTCTTCGAACCGATATCAAGATTCCAGGAGCAGAGGTACGGCATGAATTAGTCTAATGCACTCATTTAATTCTTTCCGATTTATTTTGATTAGCTTCAAGGTTATGGTAGTCATGCCTGCCTGCATGCATGTACATAACAATATAAAATATAACCAAAGTAAAAATAATAGTCTTTATAGCATAATGTCGGCAATGTCTTTTGGTGGGTATATATATATTAGTCAGGATCTGGCTCCCACCATGCAGTTCCATCAATTTGGAGCAACATTTGTGCCATGCAACACGCCCGAGTTTTTGGTCCTCCGAATTTTATATATATATATATATATATAATAGTCTCATAGATCACTGACCCCAACATGCGAAAATATGCAAAAGAAACGGAATTTCCATTAACCTCATCACTTGAAAAATAATAATAATAAAACCCTGAGCCTGAGCCTGTACCATTATTCTCATTTCCACGCACGCAATATAATAAGGTTGATTAAGGCTTTCAAACTTACTTTCCCACCTCAAAATTTTAATTCCCTTTTAGCAATAGAAAAGATACTTAATTCCCTCAAAAAAAAAAAAAAAGAAAAAAAAAGAAGAAAAAAAAAGAAAAGATGCTTAATTACTAAAAGTCAAATCTATTTAGCACTACGCAATAAGAATGGGACCAGATAAATTTAGGGACAAAAAAATTTCAGGACCACTCAAAATAGATGGTAGCTCGTGGCGGACTCGTGTTCTAAAATAGGCCTAGTATAGCCAACACGGCGAGACGCAAGCAAGAAAGTGTGCGACACAACTTGGGTAACGTTGTTGTTGTACAGGATTCATCGTTATCAGTAACTATTATAATTAGAAGTTGGATTCATTTTCTTTTTCTAATTTTGTGTTTTGAAATAAAAAAATAGAAATTTTTTTTCAAAATTTGCTCAACAACTTTATTTTTGTTTTATTGATTTTAAAAATAGTTACCAAAAATTTTAAAAAAATGGAACAAAAAATTTCTAATATCTTTATTTTTTAAAGCAAATTTCAAAAACAAAGTAATATACAAATTTTTGTATACAAATGCATATATACGTATATAAATATATATATATACAAATATAAATTTATATAATTTTCTCTCTCGTTATTTGTACTTTTTTATTTTTAAAAATATGTAGTGAAATAAAATTTATCAAGATGAAAATTGAAAATCAAAATAAAATTTTTACTTTTATTTTTCATTTATTTAAACAAAAAATTGGAAATGAATGCAAACAAGCCTAAGATTCTAGAGATTTCTAGACCGAAGAGAATGAAATTGTGCTAAACTGAGTCACACACTTTCATTAACTTTTAATATATGTACTTAATAAAAGAAGCTAATGGAATCTTCTGTCATTAACAGAAGTAGTTACAAATGCTAACTCCCTGATAACTTGTCTAACAAACAGCCACGTCACTACTCCCCCTGTCACAAACTCTTTAACAACTACAAATGATGGAATAGATTTAAGGAGCATGTTGTACAAAGCGTGTGTTTTACGAAAACATCTCATGATATCGGATAGGATGAGAATTCCTGATAATCAAAGAGGTAATTGTAAAGCTTTTGTAATAACTGAATTTTTAAAAGGGTATAAAAGTAATTTTAGGCAAATAAACTCTAGAATAATACCAAGTGATATTTTTAAATCATTGTCTGGTTATATTTTGCATAATTATTACATATCCTTTAATATGTTATACATTTTATAGGATCACATGCTTGAGTTGTATTATTATATTATGGTAGTTTAGACCATTGGCGAATTGTTGCAATACTTGGTGAAAGATCTAGAACTCTGCATAGGTTTTTAGTTGACACATTTTCAGGTAATGTCAGGATGTTAAGTATTTTTGGTAAGGGGTATTACAGGATCGTAATAGGAGGATGATAGTCCACTTATTTACATTGGTTGATATATGATATGTACAATCATGTAGTTCTAATTTTGGTTTTGAATATGCGATTATTCTTGATCTCAAATATTTTGTAAACTTAATTGTACAAATGGATTTTGAAAATGTATTAACTATGCAAGTTTGATAAAATTGTATCCATTTAAAACAAAAAAAAATAAATTAAATTTCTACTAAGCATGTTAATGTTCATCCCTCTACTTCTTCCACTTTTAGTTGTTTGTCTATTTGAGATAGTCATCCTGAAGGTTGGATAAGCTACGTAACTTGTACTTGCAGTCCTACTCCTATTCTTTGTTGAGTCTCTATACTTTGTTAACTTTATTTTCCTATTCAATTATTTAGTCAAGATTAGTAAATTTATTAAATGGATATATGAGGTTGGTTTTATTGTTAATTTGAGAACTTGAAACTGCAAGTGATTTTCTGTAACATATTTTGGACATTGAATTAAAGATTTCAATTGAACTGAATTTAAAAAAAAAATTATCGCTTATTTAAAATTTAATGGATATATTTTTTAAATAATTAAAACTAATAAGAGTTTTAATAGTTATCGAATTTGTAATGACTTGAGGCCCGAAATAGAATTCTATAGTACAAATTTCTCTTGATTTTTGAAAAATTAGTACTTAATTATATTTTCACCTAAAATTATTAAAAGTTATGATTTTGAATTTCCGGTCACGACAGTTTTAATTTTGGATATTTTTTTATAATGATCGATGGCACTTATAGAACGATTTTAGAATGCGTTTTCCTGAAGTTACGGATCTTTTTGCATTTGTTGTGTTGGGTAAGAACATGCATATAATGGTCTTGTTTGGCCTTGTTCTACCTCTTGGAAAGTTGCTCGTCTTGACTCTTGTACTCATCTTAGGGTCTCCGTTACAGCAGCCATAAACAATTTGTTCTATGTTTATGATATTAGTTAATGAATTTATATTTTAGATACATCTTTTAAATAACAAATCATTTGTCGACGTATTAAAAGTGTCTGATTGTTCTCAAAAACAAAAAGAAAGAAAATAAATTGTCTATTCATCACTATGCGTCGAATAATATAATTTGGCTTTTACCGACTTTCAGCAGTGATGATGGTTGAAATTTTTCTTGACACGTATTTCAAGATTTAAATCAGCTGCAAAGGATTGATTTTTCAAAATTTCGATTTATTTCCTACAATGGAATGGGTGTTTCAAAATTTCGATTCATTTCCTACAATGGAATGGGTGGACTATTTAGTCGCATATTATATGCATCGGTAAAAAAATGCTTTTTTCAATGTATTTGTTATTGTGTTAACAACTTGCCTTTAATAACGGACATATGCTGATGCTAATTACCCACTTGTTATCAGGACTGTTGCCGATGCATGATCATCATGTTGGCAAAAATGCTTAGTCTTATAATGATCATGCTTGTATCTATTTTTTTTTTTTAACAATTATTGAGCTAAGTTTTTACAATTACAATCACTTTTATATCTGAATTTTGTCGTCGGAATAGAGACAAAGGGTAAGAAGAGATGAAGAAGGAGGAGAAGAGGCAAAGAGGAGATAAAAAGAGATAGAAGAGTATGAGAGATATGAGTATTGAAAGTTGAAAGGAGGAAAGATTTGGAGGATGAAGAAATATAAAAGAGTAAGTTAGAGACGTGAAGAGAAGGTGTGAAGAGTAGAAAGAAAAATAAGAGTGAAATAGTATATATGAACAAAATGTGGAGACGTAAAATTATTTTGAGAAAAAAAATTGAAATTTAAAATTCGCATGTAAAAGGAGGAGAAAAAAAAGGAAAAGGCAAAACAACTCACTACATTGATTTACAAATCGACATGAAAACTTTATCACGTCAATTTTAAACCGATAGAGCCTTTTTATGTATTTTTTTCCTTTTTTGTTTTTTAAAATTAGGTGAATTTTTTTAATAAGTTAAAACTGATGATAAAAAAGAAAAACCTCTGTACCTCATAGTCGTGCCACATGATCGATTAACATGGTAAGGTGACGTGTATTGCACTATGTGTAAAGAATTTTCAATTCTAACAAAAGAATTTAAAATTCTAATTAAGAGTACTAACTAATGCAATAAATATAGAAATTAGAAATATACTTGACATTTCATAAGTTAGCGAAATGTATATTCCCCTCATAGATGTAGAGTACCTAGAGACCAAACCTTGATTAGTTAAGAATTTGTACACAACTAAAGAAGCTTTCCCTGGTATTCTTCATCGCTTTCAATGACAAAATATTGGTATTCCAAATTTGAGGAAGTATTTAGAGAAATGTTGATATTAGTGAAATTTTTGGAAAAAAAATACAAAAAATATTATAAAAATTTTATTTAAAACACAAGACTTTAAAGAGAATTGACAAGAAAATAAAACTATAAAAAACTAAAAGTTTATTATAAATATAAAGTATGTGATCGTAGGTTTAGTCTAACAATAGTTACATCTATCTCCACTATAGGTATTAAGTTCAAATCTCCTACCTCAATTAAAAAAAAAATTAAGTATACACATCGAATATGTAATGAAAAATGATTATAAATTGTATATACAAATGTAAATATGTAAAGTTTTTACACGATGTTTGCAAGATTTTTTTTTAATTTTAAATGAGTACAAGATGTTTAAAAAAGTTACAAAGTTATTACACTTTTTGAAAACCTTAAAATTGGGAAACTTTATTAATTTTTTTAATCAAATTTCTTAATTTCTTGAAATTTTCCAATTGTTTTCACCTAAAAAGTGTTTGGGTACCTCTTATTTTCTAAATTTGGCGAAAAATATTTAGTAGTGGATGTGTAGAATTCTAAAAATAATTCCCAACTCCTAGAGAGGGAGTTTGTGTTAGCAAGAGGGATTCCTAGAGGGATGATAGATTAGAAGTACCGTACTACTTTGCCCAAATTTGTTCGGGACTAGAATGGTCACAAAATTCATGAGGCATTAAGGCAGTTCTCAAGTTGTTTTGTGTGCGTAAGGCAACTCCTGAAACTTAAGTAGTAATAACTTATTCTACCACAAGAGGGTACGGCGGGATTGGAGAAAGATTTTGAGCAACTTAAGTGGTTGGTGGTTTGCTTGACTACAGGGGCCAGGTTCAACTTAGACCCCTCATTTCGTTTTTTGTTTTTTGAAATAAAGGATCCTTCACTGACAAGCAGGAGTAATACAGAAACATCTGTCCAAATGATCATAAGGAAGCATAACAGAGCCATCACCAGTAATATAATGAGAGGAATCTGTGGAGCCCGTTCTTAGATCACGTACCACGTGGATGATTACGTGGTAGAACAGGTCACGAGGGGTGCACGTCGTCTGTCACGTGTACAGAATGATCATTTAAAAAGCCATGCGAGTTGCATGTAATACCGTATGGGCCCGTAGGCTGTTGATGGCCAGGGCCAAATTCATTCCAGACCCTAGATCGGTTCGGCCCAGCTCATTTCTTACCTTGATAGCTGAGGATCTTCCGCCAGAAGACCCCTGAACAGTAGCGTGCTATTCCAGATCCAGACAGGACATTTAATGCGATCCTGAGTAGGTGCGTGCATTGGGCAAACCGTCCTGACAGAACGGAGGTTTGTCAAAGTCTCGCCCCTGACAGGCTCGAGCCATAGGGGACGGTGGAAACTAGGCCACAATGATGCAGGGAGAATTACGGTAATCACGGCCCGTGATCTCTGAAGTAAGTCCTAATGAGGAAAGGTACTCGGTCCTGGGATTGAGAACCATGAGGTTCACAGTTCCAGAACTATATATATAGGCCATGCGTCCTCGAAAAAGGAGGCATGTACGCATACAAAAAGAAATATTTAAAAGTTTATGAGTAAGAGAAAAAGATATACTTATACAGAGAAAAACTAAATCTTTGTTACCCTGAATCAAAGATAAACAACTGACTTAAGCATCGGAGAGTCTTTGCAGGTGGCCTCCCTTGCCTTTCCGACCCTGCCTGAAGTCGAATGTACTTTGGGATAGCAAGGATACGTAGACAGTTGGAAGATATAACATCAGCAGTTTGGAGACACGTGGATAGCTGGTGAAAACCACCCTCACAGTTTGGCGCCGTCTGTGGGAACGACTTTGATTGTGAGAGAAAGAGTAGGAGTCTCACGATCGTGCTTTTCCCGAATAAAAAGTCCATATAACATCGAAAGACGATACCCTCAAGAATGACAACCAGGAGCACACGTCCCGACATCGAAGGAAGCTCCCGTGAAGCACAACCGGGTCTAGAGCAAAAGCTAGACCAGATGCTCACCGCCCTGGCAGAAGCAAACTGGAAAGCAGAGATTGCTAATGAGGCCGTCCTAGGTTTAAAAGATGAAGTCGCAGAAGTGCGCAGAGATAACGCCCTCCTCAAAGGGCTGCTGGCAAGTGAAGCTAGGAGCGAGCGAAGGGAAGACTTAGACGAAGAGGTTTAGTAGGAGTTTGGGGGCCCACCCACCGAGGGAAGTTCCCGCCCCATCTAGGTCACGGATGCAGGGGGAGTGACAAAGTCAGACGAGGCCTTTCTGAGCCGAAGCGGCGGTGGACAGAAGACACCAAGAATGCCTGAAAGGTATGCTTCCCAACTAGAAGCAAGAAATGATGGTGGAGCTGAGTAAGAGGCTTAGGGCCCATTATAGCCAGACTCCCGATGATCTGGCAGAGCAAACTATGCGAGGAATCAACTGGACGGCCTTCGTTGACTGGATCCAGATGGAGCCTAAGTCGAGAGACTTCACGACCCCGACCTTCAGGCCATTCGAGGGGAAAACTGACCCCCTCGATCACATACACCACTTTCAACAGAAGATGGCCTTGGAAACCAAAGATGAGGCTGTAACCTACAAAATCTTCTCCATAACCTTGGCGGGACTGGCCTTATTATGGTTCAGACAGCTCCTAGAGAAATCCATATACCGGTTCGAAGATTTTTGCAAACTTTTCTTGAAGCAGTACACGGGTGCCCGGAGGTAGCAGAAAACCATGCGAGACCTTGACCGGTTGGAATAAACCACGAACGAGTCTCTGAGAGAATACCTGTCATGTTTCTTAGAGGTGATGTCCCTAGTGCACAACCCTGACTCGGTCCAAGCCACAAGCTCATTCATCAGGAGCCTACAGCTAGGATCGATGCTATCAGACCATCTATTTTTGAACCCCTGTATGATATGGCGGATGTCCAGGCAAAGTCAGAAGGGGTATTCAGGGTACTAGAAAGCCGCCAGAAAATGCCCAAGGCCTCCGCCATGATAACAACAGCACTGGCGCAAACCCCGGCCCCGTAAAGGGTAAAGAGGCCCATGCTAAACCAAGGGCCAACTCCGAAACAGGAAGCCCCTGCCTAAAGTGGTTAAGAAGGCGGTAAGAGGAGGAAGGCGTCTCGTGACCCACAACTAAAATACAAGCTCAACACAACGATCGACGTGATCTACCTCCAAAACAGGGACAGAGGCATTTTTAAAGACTCGCCCAAGTCCAGCATTCCTAAGCATATGAAAAATAGGAATAAGTACTGCCAATTTCACAAAGATCATGGACATGATACCATCAACTGCCACAGCCTTTACGCGTAGGATATGAAGGCGATCCATGTTGGTAAGTTGAAGCAGTACATGAAGATCGGCAGAATCCAGCCACAGGAAGACGAGGCTAGGCCCAAAAAAGGCAAGCAGACCCAGGCCTCTGTGTCAGGAGAGCAGGCCCTGAGGATAGTGCTGACAATCGTGGGCAGACCAAAGCTGACCTAGGGTCAGGAGGAGAAGGAAAAATGCCTCAAAAAGGCCGAAGAATGGGTGCACCTGAGAGGGATGGGCCATTCCATCAACCATCTGATGATGGAAGAAAGCTACGCCTCTGCTGCCCCTATTACCTTCACCCAGCAAGATTTGACCACGGTGCGCTTGCCTCACGATGACCCCTTGGTGATTAAACTGCAGATCGAATCCGCGTTGGTCGGAAGGGTCCTGATCCACGGTGGGAGCAGTGTCGATGTCCTGTTCCTCAGCACGTTCGAGAGCATGAGCCTGAATCGAAACACACTCAGGCCGTCCTATCAGCCACTGTTCGCTTTTGATAGTACTAAGATCAGTCTCTTGGGCATCGTGACCTACGCTGCGGAGAGATGCTTGGACGTGGACTTCGTCGTCATTGACTGCTAGTCGTCCTTCAACGTCATCATGGGGAGAGGATGGATCCACGCTATGCATGGGGTCACCTCCACCCTCCACCAGTTCTTGAGATGTCTATCAAGGGATGGTACCTATATGATAGACATCAAGGGAGACCAGGCATCTGCAAAGAAATATTTTTCAACTATCCTTAGGGGAGCCGATGCGAGCACGGGCACCTCGACGGGGGACAGATAGCAATCAAATAACCGCCTGCCAGCATACATGAAGCAGATCAAAGAGGAGTCTGACGGGCCAGAATCTACGATTGAGGAGCTAGTAGTAGTCCCTTTGAAAGAGGCAGAATCGGCGAAGGTAGTCTTAATCGGGGCCCTGTTGCCCGAGGAGGAAAAGAATGAGTTGTTGTGGTTTCTGAGGCAGAACGAAGATGTCTTCGCATGGTCCCAGGATGACATGCCTAGGATAGACCTTGCGCATGCCTGCCACCGGCTGAATATAGACCATAATTTTCCTTCGGTTAGGCAGAGACCCCAAAGGTTCAGGCTAGAGAAAAATAGGGTAATCAACAAGGAGGTAGAGACACTACTGGAGAATAGCCTTATCTTGGAATGTGTATACCTGTGCTGGGTCTCCAACCCAGCAGTGGTGAAGAAGAAAAACGGTGACGACCGCACTTGTATAGACTTCACCAACCTAAACAAGGCCTGTCCGAAGGATAGCTTCCCCCAACCAAGGATCGACCAAATGGTAGATGCAACAGTGGGATTCGATAGGATGAGCTTCCTGGTTGCCTACTCTGGATACAACCAGATCTCCCTGTACGAGGAAGATCAGATCTATACGGCATTTATTACAGAGCGAGGTCTGTACTATTACAGACACATACCATTTGGTTTGAAGAATGCGGGGGCAACCTACCAGAGGCTTATGAACAAAATGTTCGCCGGGTTGCTAAGGAAGACTATGGAAGTCTACATCGACGACATGGTCGTAAAGAGTAGAGAAGCTTCAGACCATCTGAGACATCTAGATGAATGTTTCTAGATCCTGAGGCAATATTGGATGCGTCTAAACCCCAAGAAATGCGCGTTCGGGTTGTCCTCCGACCAATTCCTGGGGTATATTGTGAGCAGAAGGGGCATTGAGGCAAACCCGACTCAGTTGTCCTCAATTGCAAGTGTTCAGAGACCCTCGACTATTCGGGAGGTCCAGTGCCTAGCCAGGAAGATAGCCACTCTCAGCCGGTTTGTCTCCAAGATGTCTGATCAGTGTAAGCCTTTCTTCCAATGCATAAAGAGAAGCTCCACTGTCACCTGGGGGGAGGAACAGGACAAGGCACTGACGGATATCAAGCTGTACTTAAGTCATCCACCTATCCTGGTATCCCCAGCAGAGGGGGAGCGACTGTATGCTTATTTAGTAGTGTCCGAAGTAGCGATCAGCACCGTACTATTTGTCAAGGAAGACAGCAAGCAGAAGCCGGTGTTTTATACAAGCCGTATGCTCCTGGATCCCGAGACGCGATATAGTATGGTAGAAAAACTAGTCCTCGCTCTGGTCAACGTTAAGAAGAGACTTAGGCAATACTTTGAGGCACACTCGGTCACCGTGTACACGGATTTTCCCATCCGGCAAATCTTGGCCGAACCGGACCTATCGAGACGACTAACCAAGTGGGCCATCGAACTGGGGATATACGACATCGAGTATCGACCTCGAGTGGCGAAGAAAGGGGAAGTCATGGTGGATTTCTTGGTGGAAATCAAATCCTTCAGCGAACTACATGACCTGTTTCAGACGTCTCAACCTCGCCTCCCTTCAGCTTAGACCCTCTACACTGACGGAGACACGAATGCCTCAGGATCAGGAATCGGGATAGTCCTGCAGACCCCAATAGGACTCAAAGTAGAGAAAGCTTTAAGGCTCGGTTTCCAGGCAACGAACAATGAGGTGGAGTACGAGGCACTGTTACAAGGCTTTGAACTGGCTTTGCACTTCGGAGTAGAGACCATCGCAATAAAGACCGACTCGTAGTTGATTGTAGGTCAGGTCAGGAGAGACTTCAAAGTAAAAGAGCCGAGATTACACAAGTATTTCTCCAAGGTAATGAGGGTGAAAGCCTGCTTTAGTAGTTTCAATATCGAATAGATTCCTAGGGAGATGACTAGAAGGCTGACGAGCTAGCTAAGAGCGCGTTGATCGGGGGAATGACTGGACATGTAGAGATTCTCCTAGAGGGTGAGAACATGAAGGACCCTTTGGAGACCCCTATACGCCATGTATTTGTGACCGGCTTCGCAGACGAGGGGGTGGATGAAACCCATCACCTAGTATTTGGCATTGGGGAACCTGCCCGCGGACCCCCAAGAGGCAAGGTCGATCAGACTGAAGGCTACCAGATACTCGATGGTAAGGGAGCGACTATATAGGAGATCGACAATGGGACCGATGCTACGGTGCGTAGGTCCCGTCGAAGCACAGAAACTGATGAAGAAAATCCATGATGGAGTATGCGGCAACTACTCTGGCAGACCTAGCCTCGCCCACAAGGCTCTGACGGCTGGATATTTCTAGCCATACATGATAACCGAGGCAGCCCGATTTGTCAAGAAATGTGATAAGTGCCAGAGATTCACCCCCATGAAATGCCGACCCACTGAGGAACTCTATTCGAACATAACTCCTTGGCCATTTGCCAAATGGGGCCTGGACAACGTCGGAGAGCTCCCCAGAAGTCTAAGAGGAAGAAGGTATATCTTATTGGCCATAGATTATTTCACCAAATGGGTAGAGGCTGAAGCCTACAAAACCATTAATAAGGCAGACACAATTAACTTCATTTGGAAAAACATAATCTATCGATACAGGATTCTGAAAGAGATACACGCTGATCATGGCACACAGTTCCAAAATGCCAAGCTTAAGGAGCTGTGTAAGCTGTATGATATAAGGCTTAGTTTCTCATTCGTGAACTATCCTTAGGGAAATGACCAAGCACAGACAACGAACAAGGCCATATTTAGCAATATCAAAAAGAACTTGCATGAGACTAAAGGCAGGTGGTTAGAAGAGCTACCGGCTGTTGTGTAGTCCTATCGAACCACGGAGCGGAGGTCAACAGGAAGAACGCCATTTGCCAGGGTCTACGGGTCGGAGGTTATGATCCCGACCAAGATTGGCCTCCCGACCCTTCGCTCCGAAGTGGTAAAAGATGCCCCACTAAACAAGCAGCAGCTAAGCCATAACATGGACCTTCTGGAAGAAACGAGAAACATGGCCCTGGTCCACCTGGCCTCGTACCAGCAGGCCAGGTCTTACTACGTAAAGAAGGTTAGTGCTCGTCGATTTAACACCGGGGATTGGATCTTGAAGGTCAGAACAAGGAATTCCTCGAAGCTAGACTCTAACTGGGTTGGACCCAATGAGGTGATCAAAGCACTTGACAATGGTGCATATGTCCTGAAAGAACTCAAGACTGGGAAGAGCCTACCGAACACATGGAACGCTCAGCACTTGAAAAAGTATCACGTGTGTGACAAATGTAAATGTTGTAAGACCCATGTAAATACTTATATTATTAAAAAGCTTAATTCCAAAATAGGTCAAGTTTTCTGCCACACGGATCTATCCTTTGGATCACTATGGAAAAGGGTTTGCCTATAGTGCAGACCCCACACACTATTCGTGCAATCAAAAATCGTACTAGACTGCTATGGAAAAGGTCTGCCCACAATGGCAGACCCCACATGTGAATCACATCGTGCAATAAAAGGCTTACTGATGGCCCGAGAAAACGTATGAAGAGGGAAGAGCTGTGCAACCAAAAACTTGCCAGTAGACCTCGAAACGATCGTACTATGGGAATCACATCGTGCAATAAAAGGCTTGTCGATGGCTCGAGAAAACCTACGAAGAGGGAAGAGCTGCACAACCAAAAACTTAAAAGCAGACCTTGAAGGAAAGCAGGGACAGGGTCTACCCGTTGGAAGTAGACCCTCCCTAAGGAGCGCCTTAGCTATACGAGAAGCTAAACGAAAGCAGGGAAAGGTCTACCCATAGGAAGTAGACCCTCCGTAAGGAGTGCCTTAGCTATACGAGAAGCTAAATGAAAGCAGGTGCAAGGTCTACCCGTTGGAAGTAGACTCTCTCTAAGGAGTGCCTTAGCTATATGAGAAGTTAAATGAAAGCAGGGATAGGGTCTAATCGTTGGAAGTAGACCCCCCCTAAGGAGCATCTTAGCTATGCGAAAAGCTAAAGGAAAGTAGTGTCAGGGTCTACCCATTGGAAGCAGGCGCTCCCCAGAGAGCGGTTTAATCATGCGTGGACTGAGAATGAACAGAGTTAGAGCCTACCCGTTAGAAGTAGTCCAGTGCAAGACAGGCACGAAGACAAAAGTTAAAACCAAACTTTGTTTATTATTTCCTAAAATACAAAATGCATAGTCGATAGGGACGCACACTCAGAAGCTCTACTTGTAAGAAGCGGGACTTGGTTGGACTCGCAGGGACACATCAGAGTAGTAGCGCCCTATTTGCTCCCGATAAGAGCCGAGCCCGGCCTTTTCCTCTGCAGCAATGGGTCCAAACAGTGGTCAACCAACCCCTGGAGTTGGTTCCTGACACGTTCCCATTTGGGGTCAGAGAAGTTCAGCCACATGCGTGGGTCGAATTTTGCCAAGACAAATCATAACAGAGGTTATACATCCTCAAAACCAGATGAGCCAGAACTTACATCTCGATCTCTAGAGCTAATCTTGTCGATCATACAACGAGGAGAATTCACTAAGGACTCAAAATCATGTACGACCGAGCCAAAGCCAAATGCCAGCCGCACTGCCGACAAGGGAATGACGTCGTATACGATATCTGACCCTAAGCCTAAATGCGGTCAACAAAAGAGTGAGAGAAGGGAATAAACGTGAGAAAACTACACTGTTTCTATTATTTAAACAGATGGTTACAACAAGGGGCAACTTTACAAATGCACAGAGCAAGAGGCCCTAATTACCTTCAACCAGGGGAGTGCAGCCAGTCTCGGTACTTGGACCAGCTCTGCCAGAGGGTGGCGTACCAGGGTTGGAATCATCACTGGACAAAATGACCATGCCAGACCCATCGTCAGTTAAGGCCCCAAGATCAGGCTGATTGCCAGGAACCTCCAGGGACAAGCTCTTTGGCAACAGAGGCGGACGTAGAGGGCCCATCTTTTTCTTCGTCGAGCATCCTTAGCACATCAGTAGGATACACGATGTTGATCTCATCCCCTAGCTGCTGCATATAGTACTTGATGAAATAATGGTTCCTCTCGATGCCTTTCTGCTCATCAAACTAGTCTGGCGTTACCACCTCTGCGTGGCTTTCGAATTTCCTGTTCTCCCAGCCAGACCTATAGCTCTTCGTAGAAAGGACATCCACCTGCCTTTGATACCTCATTTTCAGTGTCTCCGCATCTACCAGTCTATCCCTCAGTGCCGCCAGCCTCAGCTCCATTTGCCGCTGTGACAAATCGATCAAAAGTGTGATAATGTCAACGAGGTCTTCATCGTACTTGTTAGACAACTCTGCATGAGCCCTCATTAATTTTTTGTGATCCAAGTAAAGATATTATTTTATCTCATTAGACCGCTTAAGTCTGCGCTGCAGGGATGGACTTTCAGTTTGGCTTTCGTCTCAGCTTTTCTTGCCTCTTTAGCATCATCGACAGCCTTGTCGTGAGCGATGAAAGCTAGTCCCATCTCCGTCCCTGCGTTCTACAGCTCTTGCTCATTTTGGGCCAGCCTTACAGCCTCTGATTAAGCGAGCCTATCGGCCTCCACCTCGGCCAACTTTGCGACCAGCTCCTCACGCCTGTCTCTATCGATACTCAGGGCATGAGCCACCGCACTGCTGATCCTAGCCTCATCCAGGCTCCGATACAAGTCAAAGTCAGCCCTCAACTTGGCAAGGGCGGCTTCGCTTTGCTCGGCCAATGCAGAACGAGAGTTCAACTCCCCGGTCAGCTCCCTAATGCGAGAGGAGTAGAAGGACTAGACGGCGGCTAGCGGCAAGATACAAGAAAGGGAGGTCAGTGTTCAGTAAGGACGCCGAAAAACATAGAGGTAGCGGCCAGACGAGCCAAACTTGCGCAATGTTATGGCCAGCGATGAGCTCAACGTTCTCCAAGGAGAGTGCCTCCAGCTCGGGCTCCGCAGCTGGACCATCTCCTCGGGCGTTGTCCGCGTCTGAGGAACGTGACTCCACCGCGTTAACTACGAGGATACCCTCTCCCCCTACTGGACACGCTCTAGTAGCTCTTATCGATGCTCCTGAAGCAGCAGTGGTGGGGACGGCAGAAAGCTGGGCATTGCCAAGCATGCCTTCAGCGACAGTTGGGAGTGGCGCATCCTCAGCAGAAGACGCCACGACGACTGCTGCTGCATCGGTAGTTTTGGTTGCCTCCCCCCTTAGGACCCTGCCTAAATATGATTTTTCGGTCTTGTCTTGACCAATCCCCCTTGATGAGCCACTGCGTGTGGACCTTCTCCTCCTCATGAGGGTCAGCATGGCCCCGTCGTCATCGCTATCGGAAGAAGGGGTAACCCTACCCCTCTTCCCTGCCGGGCCTTCCTTCTCTTTAGATGAGTCGGCCTCATGACGCTGCTTTATTGGGACTGAGGGAGGGGAAGACAGCCGAGATTTTAACTTCGGAGCCCCCCCGCTGAGCTCAGTAATCTCCCCACGGGGGCAAGCAGCACTGGAGCTAGGGGTGGAAAGGCTTGGAGCAGCAGATTCCCCGGGCATGCGAAGGCGCCCCCTTGCCATATACGACATTTATGACCGTCATCTCCTGAGTCGGAGGTCCACTTGCGTCGGAAGAAGGGACTGTAGGTACTTTATCCTCTAAGGACACCACAAGACGCCGACTAGTGGATATCTTAGAGCGAGACTTGTGCACAGCGGCACCCCCTTAACTGGGGAAGGGTCTGCCGAAGGGCATGCATCAGAACTTATAGAGAGCAAGCAACATAGTTAGAACGCAGTCATGACCCGATCGATGGAGCTCCAAGATGCGAAAATGAACTCACCCTTAACTCTCTTGGGGGTGACGGCTTCCTCCCTGCGGAGCCTGACGTACTCCTCGGCCACGAATCTCATGGCTTCTTCGAGCTCGTTGCTAATCGACGCCACCAGGTCATTGGGAACTGTCAGCTGGCTCGAAGCTGTAACCTGACGACTCACCATGGCGATGCGACTCTGCTAATCCCGGCGGAACCAGTTCAGAGCCAGGGCATCAAGCTGGCTCCGTAGGTGCTTTGTGATGACCCAGGTATCAAGCGAGAAGGAAAGGTATGAGACCATCCTAGGCATCATATTCATCACCTGAGGATTCAGGATAGCCTGGATGTGTCGGCTATCCCCAGGGGACCCAAAGATGACGATCCCCTCCAGCTCCTTGAGCCGCACCACCGATAATTGTGGCTCAAACTTGCTTTCTTCCGCATAGGCTGCACAAGAAAAAATATTATGAGCAATAACGGATAAGGTGAACGCAGACCCAAAAATCACGACCTAGTATTTACTCTGCAGAAAAAATGAAGGAACTTGGAAGCACTCTCCATTCACCCAAGGATAGCACCACGCCCCTCTAATGGCATACAGCCTAGAATGGGAGTCTCATTGCTTATCCGACCTCAGCAAGCCCCAGAAAATATGGCGTCCCGGGAGCGGTTGGAGGTAGAAAGTGGGGTAGGTGCTCTTTTTGGGGATGAGGGTGAGCTTGTAGGCATAAAAGACCACCTCTAGGTCGATATATATGTTATAGAGAACTGACGAGGTGGAGAGCTCCATCAAGATCATGACCCCATTAGCGTTCAGCTGCATTAGGTGGATCCCCATCAGAGCGAAGAACTGATGGATTAGAGGAGGAAGAGGAAACCGCAGCCACTCCAGAGCCTCCTCCCCAAAATGATAGAGCCTTCGGGGGCAGAGGGCCGAAGGTACCAATCCACAGGGCCCTCGACTCTTTGCAATGTAACTCCGCCAGGGAAGTAGAACTATCTCCTTAGCGAATCCAACTCCGAATCCACGACAGGTAGAGCTCCTGGTTTTGGTTTGAGGCCATCATTCTGGATACGATCAAAGGAGCAAAAGTTTCTAGTAAGGGGAGAAGTCGGAAATCCTAAGACTTCAGAAAACTAGAATGATTGGAGATTTTAGTAAAGTAACAAACGAGCATAAATGTGGTTTTTATAGAAAGAGAGCAGAAAAGTCCCCTTTGAAGAGGAGCGGGGTGAGCAAAGCTAAAGCTCAAGAATTTCAAAAATATGAAAAGTCACAACACGGGATAGCATTCGTCAGTTTCAGTTTCTGGGGAGAAATAATGGTGAGTGGCCGAGTTTACCCCTCAGATTGGAGGACTGGAGACACGATTTCCCCACTTGATGAATGTGAATCCATCAACTAGGGAAATGGGGGCAGTTGTGGGGCCGGTTTCTAGATCATGTAACACATGGACGATTACGTGGCAGAACGGGTCACGAGGGGTGCACGTCATCCGTCACGTGTCCAGAATGACCATTTAAAAGTCACGCGAGTTGCACGTGATACCGTATGGGCCCGTGGGCTGTCGGGAGCCAAGGCCAAATCCATTCCAGATCCTGGATCGGCTCAGCCCAGCTCGTTTCTTACCTCGATAGCTGGGGGTCAGGAGGCTCGAGGGTCTTCCGCCAGAAGACCCCTAAACGGTTGCGCGCTATTCCAGACCCAGACAGGACATTTAATGCGATTCTAAGTAGGTGTGCGCATTAGGCAAACTTTCCTGACAGAACGGCGGTTTGTCAAAGTCTCACCCCTGACAGGCTCGAGCCATAGGGGAAGATAGAAACTAGGCCATAACGATGCAGGGAGAATCACAGTAATCACGGTCCGTGATCTCTGAAGTAAGTCCTAATGAGGAAGGGTACTCGGTCCTGGGATTGAGATCCATGAGGTTCACAGTTCCAAGACTATATTTATGGGCCATGCGTCCTTGAAAAAGAAGGCATGTACGTATACAAAAAGAAATATTTAAAATTTTATGAGCAAGAGAAAAAGATATACTCATACAGAGAAAAACTAAATCTTTGCTATCCTGAATCAAAGATAAACAACTGACTTAAGCATCGGAGAGTTTTTGCAGGTGACCTCCATCGTCTCTTTGGCCCTGTCTAAAGTCAAATGCACTTTGGAATAGCAAGGATACGTGGACAGTTGGAAGATACGACATCAACAGTTCCGAGATACATGAACAACTGGTGAAAACTGCTCGAACAGAATCCACACTCATTTTAGCAAGAGAGTGAGTTGTCTTATTAACATCCCTAGAGATATGACAACAAGAAGCACCTCTTACATGGTTAACAAAGAGATAATAACCCTAATTAGAGCTCCATCAACGCCTGATATGGTATGAGAGTTAATAGCCATTGCTGCTTCGAGGGAATCAATTTCTGTAGACTCAAGAGACAATCTATGAGATCTAGCCAACAACAACCCTTCTCTAGATGCCATCAACTCTGCCTACAAGACTCCCAAACGGAGGAAGTAAGGGCCTAGATCACTCATTTATTGAGCGATAGTCTTCCTAACAAACACATTATCCATTAAAAAGCAAAGGAAATGGGCTTCATGCATAAAAATTAAAGTACTTGATGGACCTTGGAAATGAGCTAGTGGGGCTTTCTGTGGCATTTCCAGGAAATCTACCCTCATTCTAGCGTCAATATATTAGTGATCGATATCCTTTGTACACCGACATGTGGGTCATATTCTCTATTTGAAAAATGTAAACCATTGACCCTTAAATTGGAGTGGCTAGAGCGTATAGTTTTACAGAACAACTATGAAGGTTCAATGACAAAAATATGGTGTAAGTATCAGTGTCGAACCTGCTATATATTCTCTGATAATATTTAACTTAGTGGTGGTGTGCAAAGGCAACACAGAGGGAACAAAAATCAGATAAGAAATGAAAAGTCCAACGGGATTATAATTTTGTGAAGTGTAATGGCCTATCCAATTAGTGAGAAAATAAGATACTTAAAGTAGCGACAGTGGTCTCCAACAAGCTGAGATTGAACAACACATGCCCTTGTACGTCGACGTGGAAACAAGTCTTTCTACATGTTGGACATGTCTCTTATGGGTATCACCATGATTAGGGTTCCTAGAGATATAATCACCTAATTGGGTAAGTATGTAGCATCAGGGCGGAGCCAAGGGGGCCAAGTGGGACCATTGTCCCCTTAAAATTTTTTAATTTATTTTTTAGTATTATTTGAAATTTTATATTCTATTTTAGCCCTCATTAAGATTTTTATTTTTACTTTTATCCCCATTTTTGATGTGTGAAATATTATTGTCATTATACTGCTTTAATTTATTTCATTTCATAGTTAAGTATAATATAAGATTTTATTCTACTTTGGTCCTGTTGGAATTTTTATTTCTAGTTCTATTTCTATATTATATGTGATTTTAACTTTTATTTTCTATTTCAATTTTCTAAACTAAAATGAGAGGGGAAAATTAGGATTGGGAAAATTTTCATTGTTTTCAATGACTCCAACTCTATATGTTAGTCAAGACATAAATATATATATATATATATATATATATATATATATATATATATTGTGTGGTTTCTAATCTAATAGACATTTTTTTTTACCTATCTATAAGTATTTTTTTAGCCACTGGATCATTATCTAACAGCTATCATAGTTTGAATAATTAGAAAAAATATTAAAAATAAATACTTATTATTTAATATTTTTCTCTTTTAATCTTTTATTATGAAAAGACGTGTATGATAAAGTTTAATTAGGTAAAACAATACATATAAATAGGAAAAAAAAATACATATTAGATTGGTGCCTATTATATATATATATATATATATATATATATATATATATATATGGTTGCCAATCCAATAGGTATTTTTTTCTTTACCTATGGGTAGATATTTGTTTTTTAGCCGTTGGATCATCATCTAATAGTGATCCAATGGCTATAATAAAATACATGAAAAGACGTGCATCATTAATACTCTTTCTCTCTCTTATTTTTTACAATAAAAAAATATGCATGCTAAATTTTCATTGGCAAAATTGATACCTATACATAGGTAAAAAAAAAAATACCTACTGGATTGATGCCCTATATATATATATAACTGCAAAGTATATTATATCCTTTATACGTATCTTTTCAATTAAATTTTAATTAGTGTGTAGTTTTTATGTTTATAAAGATTTCATAGACCTAAGAATTTCATTTTTGATAATGTGACACACACAATAAGATTATTGTATAGAGCTTTTAAAATATAAAAATTCGTCGAATATATTCTATTGTCATATTGAGACACTATTATGTATTCAAATATTTGTTTTAAAAATTTATTTTCGCCTTGCTGAAAAAAAATGTTCTGGCTCCGCCACTGATCATTGAGTACCTCAGGGCCGAATACATTTGAGTATTAATCTGCACTGGGACCGTTTATATCATGTTTGGAAGGCATTTTCTTTTTGCCATGGTAGAGATGCTTGTTTGCACAAAGGATTACACAACATGGTTAGCTGGAAAATTTCCGACGAAGTTTGGGACGTTCAAGCTTAATTTGATTTGATTACACCATCCATGATTCTTACATATCCTTCATTAGTTACGTGATTGGAGAAAGGAGATTCATCCGTAAGTGCAATACAAGCTTCAATCCAATACATAAATCAAATAACAAAATACTCATAACAGTAGACAAAGAATGGATAAAACCATCGTGCTCTACTAACATGAAGTGAATACAAAACCTAACATGGGTACAAGTCAATATCGGTGAAAATTAGCTCTTTGAAACCTCTAGCTCAATAATTGGCTTTTTAATTGATACTGTGACAGATATTATAAAACCCCGGATTTTGGAAGGGTAATTTGGACATTTTATCAATTTTTCGGATATAATATTAGGGGGATTAATTTGTAAAAGTTTTGTGCAGAATGACTAAATTATAAATTTTGGGGAGGGGGACAGAATTGATAGGGATTTGAAATTTTTGGGATTTATGTATAATTTTTGAAAAATTGCACTGCTCCATAAAACAAAGCCACATGCCCTGTCCTTTCTCTCTCTCTCTCTCTCTTCTCTCACTCTTTCCCCCTGACACACTCTCTCTCTCTCTCTCTCTCTCGGATCTCCCTCGGCCGAAGGAGGACCACCGCCATAGCTCGCCTCCCGGGCTTTGTTCGCCTGCACAGCCTACCGGCGAAGCTCCCCCGTGTCGCGCCGAGTCAACGCCGACCAGATGCAGCTGCCGGAAAAGCCCATCGGAGCCGGAGAAGAGAAAGTGGCCGTGGAGGAGTTTCCATCGCTAGCGACGATTCCGGCCTCCGTTCGACCTCAAATCGGGCTCGTTGGATTCGTTTCGTCACAAGGATTGTCAAAGTATATATATCTTAACCCCATAATGCCCAAATCAATAGTTGTCATTTTGGAGTATTTTGAGTTTAAGTTTGACTTTTTGATTCAGTTGTTGGATTATATTTTTGGATTGTACTCGGAAAATGGGAAAGTTTGATATATATTGCCTATGTTTGGTGATCGGCATAAAAATCAAAATCGGAAAGTTAAGATTTGCCTCGATTTGCATGCCATCGGCCTGGTCTGGGCCCGAACCCGAATTGGACAAGTTATATGTCGAATCTAGCTATTTTGGGTGATAGAAATTCAGTGAAGAGTTATGTTTGTGGAATTGAAGCTCCGTTTAGAAGTTGTTTTTTTATAAGAGGACGATCGAGGGCTTGGAATTGGTTCCCGACTCTCTGGACGATTGTCGACGATGTTTTGAGGATTTAATAGCATGGTATTACTATTCTTGTGAGGTAGGGATTTAGTTACCTTCGTTTTATACTATTTTCGAATAAAACTTATTTTCTGCAACATATGAGAACAAATGTGATTTTTGGTTTTCTTGAACATATGTGATGGATTATGATGGTATGATATACATATATATACTGTATTGCTCTGGATATTTTTCTGAATGTAGGTTATTTTTAGGTATATCAAAAATAGGGTCGTTATACTGCCCGTTTTTTTTATAAAAACCTAATACGCTTATTTTATTGAAAAACCTAAGCACAATTATTTTCACACTTCAGTTTTATATTGCACATGTCATAGGATCATACATGAGCACCGTGTCAGCATCATGGGTTTACAGTGTGGCGCTGCGTGCTCCACCATCGGTGTAGAGTCCGTAAACCCACGCGGAGTTCTGTTACTTTTGATTGCCTTCCCATTTGGCAGGTATAGGTAATTCGGTTACCCCTCCAGGTTAGGTAAGTGACACATGGGTGTCCCCTGTGGGTATGGGGTTAGGTATCAGGCAGGCTATTAGATACACTTAGTGTCATCATCTAGGGTTTCCACAAATGAGAGGATGTGAGCTCATGGGTATAGGTTGATTTGTGTCATGTGCATCTGAATTGAATGGTTTTGATTATACTGATTTATTTATACATATACGTGACGATTTCCGGTTTTGGATTATCATATATGTATGTATTAGATTTAGACTAACTATGCAGGAACTTTCCATCATTAAAATGTTTTCGACCGGATAACTACTTTTCTTACTGGGCATTTTATGCTCACCCCTTACTCCCTTCCTCAGGTAGTGTCCAGTGCGATTTAGGAGATCAAGAGGAGAAAGAGGTCATCTTGACTATAGTTCGTTATCTTGGTATTGCTTGGAGTGTGATGTCATGGTGTCTGGATTATTTGGATTTTGTTTAGTATTGAACCAAGATTACTACATTCTATCTTTGTCTATGAACTTATGTATGCCATTTTGGGGATTGAATTTTGACGTGGATGATGATGATGCTTGGATTTATATTTGATTTCACGTTTTTAAATATTTATTCGATCTATGTTTAATGGTATATACAAACTGTGGGAGTGGTTTTCGGGATGAAATTTCAATTATTATATTTAAATGGACCGTTTTATAAAACTAGAACTTTTGACACTTTTCAAATAAATCAAGGAATTTCCCATCTTTGTGAAAGTCCCCTTCTACCACTGGCCTGAGTTTTAGGTCGTTACAGAAAATTTTGTTATCAGAGCTTTGAGTTTAACAGCTCACCGTATCACCATTAAACTAGATTAAAGTTGATTTTATGACAAGCATTCATCATTATCGCATTAACAGTTTGACATATTGTTTCAGACTTTTGAGGATGCCTCCAAGAAGAGTTCTGAGGCACCAGCCAGGTGCTGAAGCTCCTCGTGCGGATTTCACTCATCTGATCGAGGCAATGTAGCAAACATTCGTCCAAATGAGCAATCTAGACTATCAGCCTCCAGCTCCAAGGAAACCTCAGTTGGATCAGACTGATCATCTCTAACGGTTCATGCATCTCAAGCCAGGGCTGTTTGATGGTAGGCTAGAAGCTCTCACAGAAATTGCTTGGTTACGTGAGATGGAGAGGCACTTTCAGGCCCTTGATACTCTAGTTGAGGTTTGGGTTATGTTTACTATTACCCGTTTGATAGGGAGTGTCATTCGTTGGTGGGAAATAGTGGAACAGATGCAAGATGTAATGGGTCTGACTTGGGAAGATTTTGAGTGGATTTTCAAGGTCCAATATGCCAATGAGGATCAGCAAGATGAAGTTGTGAACTAGTTTGAGACTTTGATTCAAGGTAACAAAACAGTAAATGAGTACCTGATAGAGTTAACTGAGTTGGTAAGTATTGCTTTTGGACTGCGTAAGAGTGAGAAGTGCCGAGTCGCCAAGTTCAAGAGTCATATGAATAAGAACATTTTCAACAAGATTGGTACTCAGACTTTTCATACTCTTCCTGAGATTGTAGTGGCTGCCCAGCGGGTAGAGGCCATCGAAAAAGGATTGGATTCCAGGAGGAATCGGCGGGGAGGTAATGAGTGAAAAGCCACCAGAAAGAACCAATGGCAGTGGTCAACCCAGGGTACTCCGAATAGTGGGAGCTCGAACAGCAATGGTTCTTTAGGGGGTAGCAGAGATAGTCCTTATGGAGGATATTTCATTTGTGGCTAGCAGGGTCATCGGAAGAAATAGTATCCCAACCATTTGCAAAAACCTCCTCTTTCTTAGGGAGGATCATAGAGGAGCTAGTCAGGTTCTGTTTGTTATCAGAACACTCAAGCAAGGCCGCAATAGTCACATGGCGCTTCACAAACTTTTACTTCCCCACCTCAGCCTTATCAGCATTAGTACCGCCCTTAGGATTTTACTTAGAACTTTCAGACTCCTTAGGCCTCAAGGAGTTAGAGTGGGTGTGGTTTTGGCAGTAGTGGTCCTGGATCTAGCAGTAGCCATCCAGGCTAAGGAAGAAGCAACAAGGGAAAAGGAAAGTGACTGGCCAAGCCTATGTTTTTACTGGGGCAGACGACACTTGGGATCGCACCGGCTGAGCTATTGTTGACAGCATAATCCTTCTTTCACACTCTTGGGCACATGTTTTGTTTAATACTGGTACATCCCATTCATTCATATCCTTATTGTTTGCTCAATTGTTGGGGTTAGAATTTTCTGGTTTGGATTATGTATTGACATTGGATACACCTTTGAGAGGAGAAGCCGATATGTCTAGTGTGTGTAAGCCTTGTCGGGTTGTGGTTGGTGATAGAAAGCTTCTTGCTGATTTGATTGTATTACCAATGGGATAGTATGACGTGATACTCGATATGGATTGATTATCGAAGTATCGAGTCGTTATAGACTGTCATAAGAAGTGGGTGACTCTTTTTCCTAGTGATAGGCAACCTATTGTCTATTAGGCTGGGATGAGTCCGTTGAAGCCTAATCCTGTTCTGAAAGTGTGCATGGGTAGAAGGAAGAAACTCGAGTGTTATGGGAACTTGTTTGCCATTAGTGGTGAAGTAAGGACAAACGATCAAGTTCCATGGATTCTAGTGGTGTGTGAATATTCAGAGGTGTTTCCTGAAGACTTACTGGGGTTACCACCAGATAGGGAGATCAAGTTCTATATTGAACTAGTTTCTAGAGCTTAGCTAGTTTCTATTCCAGCCTATCGCATGGTGCCTACTGAAATGGAAGAATTGAGAGAACAATTGGACTACCTGCTTTCCAAAGGCTTCATTCGCAGTAGTACTTCTCCTTGAGATAGTCCTGTTTTGTTTACGAAGAAAGCTGATGGTTCGTTGAGACTCTGTGTGCACTACTGGAAGTCAAACCAGTTGACGGTGAAGAACAAGTATCCTTTGCCAAGGATAGATGAGTTGTTTGATTAACTCAATGGTTCAAGGTTCTTCTCCAAGATTGATTTGAAATCTGATTGTCATCGGTTGAAGATAAGAGAGGATTATATACCTAAGATAGCATTCAGAACTCAATATGGTTATTTTGAGTTTCTGGTGATGCCATTTGATTTGATGAATGCTCCCGTAGCCTTTATGGATCTCATGAACTGGGTTTTCAGGCCGTTTTTGGATTGTTTTATGGCTGTGTTCATCGATGATATCCTGTTGTATTCCAAGACTCGAGAAGAGTATACCGAACATCTAGGGATAGTACTTAAGACCTTAAGAGATCATTGGTTGTATACCAAGAAATCAAAGTGTAGCTTTTGGATGTCAGAAGTGAAGTTCTTGGGATATGTGATTTCTCACGGAGGTATTTCAGTTGATCCTGCTAAGATAGAAGCTGTTCTGGAGTGAGAGAGACCGAGAAATATGACAAAAGTATGGAGTTTCCTTGGTTTGGTAGGTTACTACTGTCATTTTGTGCAAGATTTCTCAAGAATCGCTTTGCCTTTGACGAAGTTGACCAAGAAGCACGTCAAGTTTTTTTGGGATCACGAAAGTGAAGAAACTTTTGTCAGGTTGAAACAGAGTTTGACCACTGCACCAGTTCTTACTGTTCCTGATAGTAACGAGCCCTATGTGGTGTATGTCGATGCTTCGAAGATGGGTTTGGGATGTGTCTTATTGTAGAATGGTCGAGTTGTGGCTTATGCTTCTCGTCAGTTGAAGCCACATGGAAGGAACTATTCCATCCATTATCTAGAACTTGCAGCAGTGATCTTTACCTTGAAAATTTGGCGATGTTACTTGTATAGTATGAAGTTCGACATATTCTCCGATCATAAGAGTTTGAAGTATCTCTTTACCCAGAAGGATTTGAACTTGAGACAGTGAAGATGGATTGAGTATATGGAAGACTATGACTTCGACCTATAATATCATCCTGGTAAGGCTAATGTTGTAGCTGATGCACTAAGTAGGAAGCCTCATGATGCACTAGCTGCACTGGTGTTTGAAGATTTGAGGCGCTTAGATGCGATTGGTGACTACAACTTGCAATACTTTGAGAATGAAGGTGTTGCTTGCCTGAGCAATATTGTGATTTCACTATCACTTTTCTAGACTATCCAACGGAGTTAGTGGCAAGATAAGAAGTTGAGGACAATCTGAAATCGGCTTCAGAATAGTGAACAGTTAGATGGTTGTAACAGTAATAGAGAAGAGTTTTTACTTTTCAGTGGGAAGTTGGCTAGAGCTAATGACGCCAATCTTCGAGAAATCATTCAAACAAAGGCTCACAAATCAAGGTTCTTCGTACATTAAGGTAGTACCAAGATATACTAGGACTTGAAGCGGCAGTATTGGTGGAAAGGGATGAAGAAGGATGTAGCTACCTTTGTAGTTAAGTGTTTGACTTGTCAGCAAGTCAAGGCTGAAAACCAGAGGCCAGCTAGATTACTTTAGCTGTTGCCAATTCCGGAATAGAAGTGGGACAAGATCACGATGGACTTCGTGACCCATTTGCCAAAGACCTTGTGGAAGAATGATGCAGTTTGGGTGATAGTTGATCGGTTGATGAAGAGTGCTCACTTTATACAGATCCGGATGGAATACTCACTTACTAAGCTTAGTAGACTATATATAGAGAATATCATATGCTTGCATGGTGTGTCTTTAAGTATAGTCTCCAATAGAGATTCAAGATTGACTTCTAAGTTTTGGAGAACCTTGCAAAAAGCGTTGGGTTTACTGTTGGATATCAGTACGGCTCACCATCCTGAGTCAGATGGTCAGCCTGAAAGGACCATTCAGATTCTTGGGGTTAAGGTTAAGCTTGCTCCAAGGTATATTGGTCCCTTTGAGATCACTAAGAGAATTAGACTTGTGGCGTATCGCTTGAATCTACCTGCATAGTTAGGTCACATGCATAATGTGTTTCACGTATCAATATTGAAAAAGTACACGCCGAACCTATCTCATATTATTCAGTACGTGCATGTACCGATCCAAGAAGATATGTCCTATGAAGAGCAGTCTATTCATTTGTTGGCTAGAGAATTGAAGGTGCTTCGCAACAGAGAGATTCCACTTGTCAAGGTACTTTGGGAATATCACAAAGAAGACGAGACTACTTAAGACCTCGAGACATAGATGTACGAGAAGTACCCTCATTTGTTTAACCTTCAGTTAGAAGTTGTGTTGTGATGTAAACCTTGACTTGTACTTTGAATTTTGGGATGAAATTCTTTGAAGGAGGGGAGAATGTAAGAACCTGAATTTTGAGAAGGTAATTTGGACATTTTGCCAATTTTCTAAATATAATATTGGGGGGATTAATTTGCAAAAATTTTGTGTAGAAGGACTAAATTGCAAATTTGGGGGGAAAGACAGAATTGATAGAGATTTGAAAATTTGGGGACATATGTGCAATTTTTTAAAAATTGTTCTGCCTCATAAAACAGAGCCATGTGCCCTATCCTCTCTCTCTCTCTCTCTCTCTCTCTCTCTCTCTCTCTCGGATCTCCTTCGGCCGAAGGAGGACCACTGCCGCAGCTCGCCTCCCAGGTGTCGTCCGCCCGCGCAGCCCACCGACAAAGCTCCCATGTACCGCACCGAGTCGACGCCGACCAGTTGCAGCCACCAGAGAAGCCCACTGGAGCCGGAGAAGAGAAAGTGGCTGTGGAGGATTTTTCGTCGTTGGCAACGATTCTGACCTCCATTCAACCTCAAACCGGGCTCGTTGGATTCGTCTCGTCGCAAGAATTGTCAAGGTATATATATCTCAACCCCATAATGCCCGAATCAAAAGTTGCCATTTTTAGATATTTTGAGTTTAAGTTTGACTTTTTGATTCGGTCGTTGAATTGTGTTTTTGTTGTCAGTTTTGGATTATATTCGGAAAAAGGGAAATTTGGATATATATATATATACATATATATATTGCCTATGTTTGGTGATCAACACAAAAATTGAAATCGAATGATTAAGATTTACCTCGATTTATGCACCACCGGTGCGGTGTGGGTGCGGATCTGAATTGGACAAGTTATATGTCTAACCTAGCTATTTCGTTTATGGAATTGAAGCTCCGTTGAGAAGTTAGTTTTTTGCAAGAGGATGATCAAGGGCTTGGAATTGGTTCCTGACCCTCTGGATGATTGTCGACGACGCCTTGAGGATTCAATAGCATAGTATCGCTATTCTTGTGAGGTAGGAATTTAGTTACCTTCGTTTTATACTATTTTTGAATAAAAATTATTTTCTGCAACATATGAGAACAAATGTTATTTTTGGTTTTCTTGAACATATGTGATGGATTACGATGGTATGATATACATATATATACTATTTTGCTCTGGAGATTTTTTTGAGTGTAGGTTATTTTTGGGTATATCAAAAATAAGGTCGTTATGCTACCTTTTTTTTTAATAAAAAACTAATATGCTTATTTTATTGAAAAACCTGAGCACAATTATTATCACACTTCAGTTTTGTATTGCAGGTGTCATAGGATCATACATGAGTACCGTGTTAGCATCTTGTGTTTACAATGTGGCGCTGCGTACCCCACCATCGGTGTAGAGTCCGTAAACCCATGCGGAGTTCTTTTACTTCTGATTGCCTCTCTATTTGGTAAGCGTAGGCAATTCAGTTACCCCTCTAGGATTTGTAGGTAACACATGGGTATCCCCTCCGTGTATGGGCTTAGGTATCAGGTAGGCTGTTAGATACACTTAGTGCCATCATCCTGAGTTTTCACAGATGAGAGGATGTGAGCTCATGGGTATGGGTTGATTTGTGTCATGTGCATCTCAATTGAATGGTTTTGATTATACTGATTTATTTATACATATACGTGACGATTTCTGATTTTAGATTATCATATATGTATGTATTAGATTTAGACTAACTATACAGGAATTTTCCATCACTAAAATATTTTTGACCGAGTAACTGCTTTTTCTACTGGGCATTTTATGCTCATCTCTTCCTCCCTTCGTCAGGTGGTGTCCAGTGCGACTTAGGAGATCAAGAGGAGTAAGAGGTTATCTTGATTTTAGTTCGTTATCTTGGTAATGCTTGGAGTGTGATGTCATGGTGTTTGGATTGTTTGGATTTTGTTTAGTATTGAACCAACATTACTATATTCTATTTTTGTCTGTGAACTTATGTATGCCATTCTGGGGCTTGATTTTTGACGTGGATGATGATGATGCTTGGATTTATATTTGATTTCGCGTTTTGAAATAATTATTTGATTTATATTTAATGGTGTATACGAACTGTGAGAGTGATTTACGGGATGAAATTCTAATTATTTTATTTAAATAGATCGTTTTATAAAACTAGAACTTTTGACACTTTTCAAATAAATCCAAGAATTTCCCATCTTTGTGAAATTCCCCTTCTGTCATTGGCCTGGATTTTGGGTCGTGACAGATATCTTATAGCATTCGACCTTTCATAGGATAAAATTTTCTACATTTGGGCATTAAAAGTTTGAAATCTAAAATAAAACCACAAAAGTCCACACGAATTTACAATTATTTGGGCCAAAACGTTCATGGATCCACATATATGGTAACAGATTCTTCATACATATGGAAGAATTATTAAGATAGAATCGGAAAATGAGGGGAAAAAAAAAAACAAAGAAAAAGTCCTAGAGAGAAGCCGAAGTGAAATAAAATTCTCAAGAGAGAGATGAGGCTGAATTGAAGCTTTTTATATATCTTGCTAAAATGAGACTATCTCAATTATCAGTTATTATAATTAAATGAGATATTTGATTAGGTTTTTGTTCTGTAGATTAAATGATTCTCAGAAACAGTAACACAAATTTGAAAGTTTCTTGGAAATATATAAATATCCCCGTAGAGTAAACTATTTTGATCATGACAGAACCATTATATGTTCATCCGAGTGAATAAACCGTAGTATTGAAATAAGCAGTGTTTTTCTCTCCTTGTTGAGTGAGCTTGACAAAGGGTTTTGCTTTGTGGATACCTGGTCTTTTTCTGAGTATAACATTAATACGTAACACCTAAACAATGTGAGGCATCACTACAAAACATAGACCCAAGCCACGCACATTTCGATCGGCATGCGTCCCTGCATCTTGCTTTTCGTACGTTAATTGATTACTAGTTTTATTTGGTAATTGCTTCGAAAGCTGAAGCAAAGCGCGTGATCGGATCAGATATGTGGAGTTTTCATCATCAACAACAAAATAGAATAAAATAAAGACTCGCAATATACGAAAGTTGTGGAGTAATTTCCCTTTGTCTTTAGCTTTTATTTTCCACAAAACATGTTGAGAATTAACTAAACCCGTGTCTATTGCGTGGGCAGTGTACGTAGGGTATTTCAACTACTTCTGCGGAAATTTATCCAAACTGCTCGACTGGCTGTTGTACGTAAGTTATTGGAACTTCCTTTGACGTAACATTAATTTTAATATTGTCAGTTTATTTATATATTTGTTTGTTATATTCTCCAGCTACCTTACTCTGACGCTCACACGACGTGGCAGATTTATCAAATCTTCTAACAAGTGCATCTTAGTATAGTCTCTACAAAGAAAAAATAACCCACAACGAAAAAGAATTATCAGATTTCAGCAAAAGATTTTGGAAATATGTTTAACTTAATTAGAGAGACATTGTAGACACCTTACTTATTATATAAAAAAAGACATCATACACACAATGATAAGAAATTATATTTCTTATTAATTTATGGGTCATATATTCAATAATTATATAAGGTCATACTATTACTCTAACTGATTTGACTATGTAAAGCTAATTTTTAAGGTTTTGATTCTCAAATCAAATAAATGTATGCTCTTCTCTCTCAACTATCTTCACTGAGATAGGAATCCATTAAGCAAACATAAAGTATTTCGATTTCAAAAGATCTCTAACTCTTGTGTTCTCAGTCATCTAACACTTCTGCTACGGTGTTCAATATCTTTAGCTATAGATAAAGGTTAGTCATAGTTTCTCAATAATCCTTTACCTAATTGTTTGATATGAATGATCCTTAGGATTGTGTTATGTTATATTCAATCATATTTTATCTAACAAGTGGTATCAGAGAGGAATTTTATGTTAAACTGATTAAGTAAACTATGCATGTTTGAAATTTTCGTAATCTATGTGATGAGAATATCAAGGATAAAAAGATTTTTGGTCCAATACAAGTTCCAATTGGTCCAATGACAAGAGCTCACGCTAAAGGATTCAAAGAAGAGTTAAATAACTTAGTCCAGAGAATTCTACAATAAAAAGAAATTGTGTTCACTTCTAAGGGTGAACAAAGGTTGGTTTTGCTTATCAAATTTGATCCAAGAGAGAACTAATCAGCCATACACGTCCATTAAGCCATTACATGGCCAACTTGCATGTCTAATCCATCGTACACGTGCAAAGGGGTTTATAAGCTAATGTAGGCATGTTTTCTTTATAACTCTATCTTTAGTTTTTATGTTTTAATTTCTCAGTATTTTTAGGGCCTTTTAGGCATGTCTTTTCTTCATTAAGGGTAGTTTAGGAATTTTATAGTTAAAACCCTAGAAAGTATAATTCGGCTATATATATAGGCCAACTACAACATTGTGTTTCAAATAAGATTTTCGGAATTAATAAAATTGTGAGAATTTTCTTTTTAAGTTCTTGAAGAAACTTTTCTGAACTTATTAAGGGATTTCTTATGGTATTCAAACTGGCTTATCAAATGGATTATCCATCCTCGTTTGTGGCGCCTTCACCATACCAAGGTTCTTGCATTGCTAGGTAACAGGTCGCGGTTTCATCAAACTAGAAACATCTTGGGGTTATGCTTCTAGATTTGATATTGGGTTTCGTCACGTTGTAGGCATAGTTCGTAGCACTATGCCTATTTGTTATTCTAGGGTTTAGATAATATTTGCATGATATGTGATTTACATGATTCTTTAAGTTATTTAATATTATGAGGGTTATATTTTGGCTATGGGTTGTTATTTTAAAGAATTAGAGCTTAAAATATCCAAATTTGGCGATTTTTAGGTATTTTGGGCTAATTATGCGAATCTGAAATTTTTCAGATTCTTGCTGGAATAGTGTCTTAGGTCGACTGATTCTCGTTTTCAGTTAGCCGAAAACACTATTACAGAGAGGTTGATTTTCAACCTATTTTTGATTTTCAGGTTGATTTTTCAATAGATTTCAGTCATTTTTTTCACTTAAATCATGGAGTTTCGACCTATTTTTGACTTATTGAGGACTAAGACAACCTACACTTTGCCCATTATTTCCCTATTTAATTCTAGGATTGATGAAGTATTCAGCCATTTTGGAAAGATCAAATATGATAATTTGGTCACGGTCAGATTGGTTGATTGAAAGTTGATTTTTAGCCGACCAAAACTTGCCCAAAAATCACAATTTAGTCTCTGTGGTTTTCAAACGACTGAATGGTAGACCTACTATAATAGTATAAATGGTCAACCTGACACACGGTCAACTGATTCCAGTAGCGAAGCATTTTTCAGTTATTTCGGGCACTTTGGTCAATTTTTTATACTATTTGCTTAAATATTTTGAAATATATGAGTTGAAATAATGTGTTGATAAAGTAACCTCTATTGTGTAGATTTATTTATTTTGAAATATTAGAATGATTATTTGATTATTATTCATGCGAATAATTACCGATTTAAAGGAAGTTGATTATTTGGCCAAATAATGAACACACTTGCAATAATAGATATATGATAGTTATTAAGTTCTTATGTAGACAGTAAATCGGCTTAAAAGAAGATTTGTTGTCAATATTTGAGTACTGCTCTGAAGAGTATAACTTACAAGTTGACAAATTGGTCCAAACGAATGCTTAGGCTTATTGATATTATTCTAGGTATCTTGTGATAGCATCCCGCCTTATATATTTATTTGTTATATGTCATGCTAGTATATCTTATTACTTTGTATACTTAGTCTATGATATGTCTTTTTTATGAGCTTTTATTTTATATTTTTAGTTATATGTTCAGTTTCTACTTAATATATATCTGCCAATATTAAGTTTAATATTTGTGCTTAACAGAACAAACTTTAAGAAATAGAATGAGCACATTTGTTTGTGCTTAGTTGCATTGGTTTTGTCCTTGTTGTTATACTCTGCTCATTTGGCTCCCTAAATCCAAATGTTGTTGCTTATGGCTCTAAGGTCCTTTATATATATTGCTCACCCAAAAAGATAGAGGAAGACTCTAGAACGTGGTAGACACTTCTAAAATGATTAAGAGATGTCTTGGCCGTACTAGAAGACTCTAGATGGTACTACTAAGTCGTAGAAGACTCTAGACAAGGCCAGATGGTGCTAGATAGGTTGGACGGTTCTAGAAGCATCTAGAATGACTTAGAAGAGCCAAGATGTTGGGTGAACTTCTTAGAAGGATCTAGACCATGTTTGTTCTAGAATTCTCTATATAAATATCTTTGTAGATATTGTAACTTTATTTAAGAATATTTTAGACCCTTTGTAAGATCATGCCACTTGGCACGATCATAACCGTTGGTTAGTTTAGGCTTTACCTATATAAAGGAACTCTTAGGTTCAATTGTACACTAGTCCTATTTGTGAGAGTTGTGAGCATTTTAATAATAATACAAAGCTTTCATTCAGCTAAACTCTCTTATCCTTACCACTTTATCTCAAAGCTTACTCTAAGTCCCTTTCTTGAGTGTTGGTAGGCCGACTCAGTGCGACAAACTGCACTAAGTGCCACACGATAATCTAATTTAAGGCTAGGATCGTGACGACGTGGTATCAGAGCCTTGGTTGCTTGTTATATCTTAGTGGTTCCATTGTCTAAATGAAGACCATGGCTGCAACTCCTAACCCCGTCGAAGTTAGTACTTCTGAACATGGGCATGATGAAAGGAAGAAGGTTACTACCTGCAGCAAGTCGAGGAACGTGGTGACTAGCTTGGAAGCTAGAGTGTTCTGACTAGAGTCCAACTTGGGCACTTTAGATGAGCATTTAGACGATCTAGATGGACGTTGCGACAGTTTGGAGACCGAGGATGGAGAGTTCCATAGTGGCATCAAAGATACGCTGGCACGAGATTGAGTCCCTTCATTCAGAGATTTCCAAGGTACGAGATCTCTTCCAAAGAGAACTCAGTAATATTTTACTTAGAGTAGATGAGATGAGTGGTGATCTTACTTTATGCAAGTGAGTGGTGGCTATAGAGGTGACCACCACAACAACCATTGAGGTAAAAAAGGTTAAGGTACCTAAACCAAAGACCTTCAATGGAACTCACAATGCTTGGAAAGTTGAGAACTTCCTATAAGGACTCAAACAATATTTTGAGCCCATCGGTGTAACGGACAATGCAGATAAAATTCGTAATGTTGCTTTGTATCTAACTGATACTGCCATGCTATAGTAGAGGTGGAGACACAGAGATGCAACGAGAGATGTGCACTATAGCCACTTTTAATGGCATCAAAGGGGAGCTAAAAAGGCAATTCTTCCCCGAGAATGCTGAAGAGGAGGAGAGAGGTCGTCTTTGCCACCTCAAATAATCTGGCAGTGTTAGAGACTATGTGAAAGAGTTTATCACACTCTTACTCAAAGTTCCTGAAACTTCAGATAAAGATGTCCTATTCTTGTTCATGGATGGTCTTTAGAACTAGGCCAAGTTAGAGCTCAAGCGTCATGGCATCCAGAACTTAGCTGATGCTATTGTGGTAGCTGAGAGCCTTGTTGATTATTCTATCAACAAGGACACTTCTAAGGCTAAAGACAAGAAGAGTGGTGGAGCAAAGAGTGGGGGAGAGCAAACAAAAAGAGGAAAATGGAACAAAGATAGTTCCTCCTATAAGCACAAAGACAAGGGCAAAGAGAAGGAAAACTGTGACTTCTCCTAGCCAAGAGTCTAGTACTTTCTTTATAATGAGCCATATTAGGCACATAAGTATCCCAAGAAGAAAATTCTTAATGCCTTAATTGCCTTTAAGCCAAGCAAAGAATGAGGTGATAGAGAAGATGGTGGTGCACATGTTGGTTTCTTACAATTCCTTAATGCCTTGCGATCATCCCCTAAGTCACAAGCTAAGGGCCTACTTTTTGTGGATACAACAATCAATGGCAAAGCCACTAAAGTCTTGGTTGACACGGGTGCATCCCACAACTTCATCTTTTTTGAAGAAGCTAGGTGGTTGGGCTTGACGGTGTCCAATAGAGGAGGCTCCCTCAAGGCAGTGAACTCAGCAGCACACCACATCCATGGAGTTTTTTATGGTGTTAAGGCTAGCCTAAGTGCATGGGCTGGCCAAGTCGACTTATCAGTGGTGCCAATAGATGATTTCACAGTGGTGCTTGGTTTAGAATTCCTTGATGTAGTGTGGGCATTGCCTATTCTTTTTGCCAACTCTATGTGCATCATGGATGGTGAAAAGGCTTGTGTGGTACTAACAAAGTGGTCCACAACAGCAAGAAACAAAGTACTCTCTACACTTCAATTCAAGAAGGGCTTGAGAAGAGAGGATGAGATTTATTTGGCTATCCTAAAAGAGCACGATAATGAAGAGTTAGAACCTCAAGGTAACCTACCCATGAAGGTGCAAACTGTCTTGGATGAATTCCAAGATATGATGCCTTGCCCAAGAAAATTCCACCTAGGAGGGAGGTGGATCATGAAATCGAGCTTGAGCCAGACATGAGGCCACCTGCAATGAGTCCCTATCAAGTGGCCCCTTCGGAGTTAGCGAAACTCCAGAAACAACTAAAGGAGTTGCTTGATGCGAGTTTCATCAAGCCCTCCAAAGCTCCTTTCGGTGCTCCGATGTTGTTCTAGAAGAAGAAAGATGACTCACTAAGGATGTGCATTGATTATTGGGCTCTTGACAAGGTGATGGTAAAGAAAAGTATCCCATCCCACTTATTGCTGACTTGTTCGATCAACTTAGGAATGCAAGATACTTCTTAAAGCTTGATCTATGTTCGGGGTACTACTAAGTGCACATAATAGAGGGGGATGAGCCCAAGACCACGTATGTGACAAGGTATAGTGCTTACGAGTTCTTAGTCATGCCATTTGGTTTTACCAATGCACCTGCTACCTTTTGCACCCTCATGAATAAGTTATTCCATCCCTACCTTGATCAGTTTATGGTAGTCTATCTTGATGATATAGTTATTTATAGCAAGACCATGAAAGAATACCTAGAACATTTGAGGAAGGTGTTTGAGATCTTGAGGGAAAACCAACTATTCATCGAGAAGGAGAAATGCTCCTTCGCCTAAGAGGAAGTGATGTTCCAAGGGCATAAGATAAAGGATGGGAAACCTAAGATGGATGAAGTCAAGGTACAAGCCATCCAAGAGTGGGAACCTCCTACTAAGGTGCCAGAATTGAGGTCTTTCCTCAGACTTGTAAACTACTATAGATGGTTCATCAAGTCCTACTTAACAAGAGCAATGCCACTTACTAACTTGCTCAAGAAGAACAAGTCTTGGGAGTGGACACTTGAGTGTCAAGTTTCATTCAAAGAATTGAAGAAAGCGGTAAGCAAAGTGCCGATTCTCAGCTTACCCGATTATTCAAAGGCATATGGGCTTGACATGGATGCCTCTAACTTTGCTATTGGCGGAGTACTAATGCAAGAAGAGCGTCCAATTGTTTATGAAAGCTGCAAGCTCAATAACACTAAGAGATGCTACATGGTGCAAGAAAAAGAAACGACTATCGTCATCCATTGCCTAAGGGTGTGGTGACATTACTTGTTGGGTACTCACTTTACTATCATGACTAACAATGTAGCCACAAGCTACTTTCAAGCTCAGAAAAAGTTGAGTCCTAAGCAAGCTCGGTGGTAAGACTTCTTGGCAGAATTCAATTACAAACTTGAACACAAGCCTGAAAAGGCCAATGTGGTGGTAGATGCCCTAAGCAAAAAAGTGGAGCTGGCCACCTTATGCAGGCCCAATAGCACCTTGATAGAGAAAATCAAGGAAGGATTAGAACACGATGTTCTTACAAAAAGCCTGCTGCCCCTAGTAATGGAAGGAAAGACGAGACGTTTTTGGCTAAGCAATGGACTTCTTTATGCCAGAAGCAATTGACTCTATGTGCCTAAGTGAGAGAACTTAAGAAAAGAGCTTATCAAAGAGTATCACGATTCCCTGTGGGCTGGTCACCCAGGTTAGAAATGCACTCTTACTCTTATCAAATCTATCTACTATTGGCCTCAACTGAGGAATGATATCGAGGCCTATGTACGAACTTGTCTTGTGTGCCAACAAGGCAAAGTGGAATAATAATCACCATATAGAATGTTGGAACCTCTTTCTATTCCTGAGAGGCCATGGAAGTGTTTCCATGGATTTTATCACTAGCCTGCCTAAGTTGGAGGGCTTTGGCAGTATTATAATAGTAGTGGATTGCTTCAGCAAGTTTGCCACCTTTATACCTGCTTCACCTGATTGTCCCGCCGATGAGACCACGCGGCTCTTTATGAAGCATGTTGTGAAGCTTTGGGGAGTCCCATCAAACATCTTAAGTGATCGTGATCCCCGATTCACTAGAAAGTTTTGGACACAATTGTTCAAGTTAATGGATTCAAACTTGAACCTTTCTATTAATTTTCACCCTAAAGCGATGGCCAGACAAAAAGAGTGAATGCCTTACTAAAGCTATATTTGAGGCACTTTGTGAATGCTAAAGCAAAAAGATTAGGAAAATTATTTTATCTAGCCCAATTCTCCTTTAACCTCCAGAGGAACGAGTTTATGGGTAAGAGTCCTTTCGAGATAGTCATGGGTCAATAACCTATGACCCCACATGCCTTAGTGACAAGTTATGGTGGAAAGAGCCCTGCAGCATTCAAGTTTGCTAAGGCATGGTATGAACAAGCAGAGTTGGCTAGGGCCTACTTGAACAAAGCTTCTAAAAGAATGAAGAAGTGGGCCGAAAAAAGAGGAGGTACATTGAGTACCAAGAAGGGGATTTAGTCCTTGTCAAGTTATTGCCTCAACAATTCAAAACCTCAAGGAAGGTATATAAAGGGTTGGTACGTAAATACGAGGGTCCATTCTTGGTACTCAAGCACATGAGTAAGGTCTTCTACAAGCTTCAAATCCCTGCCAAGTTAAAGATTTTCCCTGTCTTCCATGTTAGCATGCTAAAACCATGGAGAAGAGGGAGATCTTTCAAGAGGCAAATCCAAATGGACTCCTACTGCGATGATATCCTCTTTTGATAAAGAGGTGGAGTGTATCTTGGCTGATCGCTTGATCCACCGATGTGGTATTCCTAATTATCGAGAATACCTAGTGAAATGGAAGAATTTGCCCAGGGCTGAAGCTAGTTAGGGGCATTAGGATGCCTTGTGGCAATTCAAATATCATATCCAGAGGTTCAAAGTCGATGGTGCGACGGGGACATTGCGAACTTGAGTGGGAAGGTGTTATGCCCCACTTATTTGGCTTTCTAAATCCAAATGTTGTTACTCATAGTTCTAAGGTTTTTTATATACACTGCTCACCCAAAAGGATAGAGGAAGACCCTAAAACGTGGTGGACACTTCTAGAATGATCAAAAAAGGTTTTGGCCATACTAGAAGACTCTAGATGGTGCTACTAAGTCCTAGAAGGCTCGAGACAAGTCCGGATGGTATTAGATAAGTTGGACGGTCCTAAAAGCTCTTAGAATTACTTAGAAGAGCAAAGATGGTGGGTGAATCTCTTAGAAGGATCTAGACCATGTTTGTTCTAGAATTCTCTATGTAAATATCTTTGTAGATATTGTAACTTTATTTGAGAATATTCTAGACCCTTTGTAAGATCATACCACTTGGCACGATCATAATCATTGGTTGGTTTAAGTTTTGCCTATAAAAAGGACACCTTGGATTCATTTGTACACAAGTTCCATTTGTGAGAGTTATGAGCATTCTAAGAGTACTATAAAGCTTTTATTCACCTAAACTCTCTTATCCTTATCACTTTGTCGTAAAGCTTACTCTAAGTCTCTTTCTTGAGTATTGGTAGGCTGACTTAATGCGACAGATTGTACTAAGTGCCGCACGATTGTCTATTTTAAGGCTAGAGTCGTGATGTTGTGCTCCAGACAAAACATCTTACTACTCTTACCGTTTAAATTTTTTCAATTAATAAAGAAGGATTTTAGCAATAAATACTCTCTAATTGCATAAGTCTTACGGTCATGCAACACCTTATTACATAAACTATAAGGGGAACTGTATCTAAAAAGGTAGATGCTAAGTTGTTCTTTAGAGTAATTACAAATCATTTTATTGAAAACAAAAAGGCGAAAATGAGTACCATTTTTGAGAAACTCATTTCAATTCAATATACGGATTAAGGGAATATAAGGGAGTACATTATATAGATGTCTAATCTTGCTTCCAAACTAAAGGTACTTAAGTTAGAGTAGTTGAAAGACTTGCTAATGCATTCAATCTCTATCTCTCTTCGTGCACACAATTCAATAAACTTAAGTAAAGTAACAAAACCCTAAAAGGCAAGTGGTCTTTTATGAGATTATTTCTTATAGTGTGCAAGAAGAAGATATGTTGAAGCAAGAAAATATTGAAATACTCACTTAGCATGTACTTCTCAGGATAAGATAAGATAAAGAAAAGAAATAAGAATAAGGAAGCCACAGTTGTAACTTTAACGCATATAGTGCAAAAAGAAACAAAATAAGGATCTTGTCTGTTTCTTTTGCAAAAAGGCTTGAAAGATAAGAATGACTATCCTAATCATGCCTTTTGGCTTACAAAGAAAGGTGTGCTTCTCAAATTTTATTTGTCATAAAATTAATTTAGCATTTGTACTCAAATAAATTTAGTGAATATATATGGATCTTACAGTTCACACAAGTGTGTTCATGCAAGATTGTTTCTGAAGTCGGTTACAAATTGATGATAAAAAATTCATCTGTTTGGTTAGTGGCAATACAACTTCAACAGAGGCTATAAAGTTATTTAGTTTATGATTAGAAACTAGTTAATTTTTTGGGTTAGAAGAGACTTTTAAAGTATTCTATTTCTGACTTGAACAAATAGAGTCATTTTTGTTAATTTGGAAATACTCAAATTTAGCCTCTTTCAAGATTCGAATTTCTTGCTACTAGGTCTTTGATTGATAATCTTTACAAATTTAAAATAATTGCCTCATTAAGTTAATCTAGCTTATAAAGATATATGATACAAAAGTACAAATTAATTAAAAGAATTTCTCTATCATATGACACAAGCACTTTGGAGATATCACTTTACAGAGAATTAATAGTCTTGTGTCGAATGAAATTCTTAACCCACTTAACTTAGTGGACTTTAAAATAAGTGTTGAGTTAACTAAGGTAATCAAACAAACATAAGAAAATTGGGTGCCAATCGAAGTTCAGAGTCTTAGTTTAATTTGTACTGATAAATGCAAACCATTTCCTATAGTTTTCTGAAATGACTAATAATATTACATTATATTCATAGATGATTATTCTCATTATAGATACATAGTTTTGGTTCATTAGAAGTATCAATTTCTGGAAATGTATAAATTTTTCAATGTTGAAGTTGAAATTCAACTAAGCTAAAAAATTAAGGCTGCCAAATCTAATCATAGTGCATAATTTGGTAGATAAGACTAATCAAGTTAACAACATCCAGAGCCCTTCCCTTAGTTCCTAAAGATATACAAAATCGTCCCACAATACGAAATGATGAGGAAACCTATTACAAATAGTATTGTTCAATAATAATAAAGTAAACTTAAGGACATGATAAGAAGTATGATTAATCAATTCTTCTTTATCTAAATTACTCTAGGAAGAAAAACTAAAGGCTGCAGTATACATACCAAATAGAGTTTCTATTTGAGATGTAGTTAAAACCCCATATGCGCTATGGACAAGTAATAAATCTAGCATTAGGTACTTGCATATCTTAAGTTATCTAACTAAGATTATGCTATACAGACCATGTGGAAATTGATTGGACTTAAGAATTTTAGCTACTATTTCACTGGGTATTCTGAAAAGTTAAGAGATTTTATCTTTTATGATATCTCTAATAAATCCTTTTCAAAATGGAAAAATACAAATACTTTGAAGATGTTAAGTTTGGGGGTAGAAAAGATTAGGAATATTATCTTTGACAGGAATTCTTTTCTCTTCCTTTAGTTACTATTCAAAATGTTCAAGTTTTAGGCTTTTATACCTGACATTCCTCAAGATATAAATCTGGATAAAGATAATATTCAGCAACTCCCTATCTAAAATAAGGAAGTTACTTCAAAAGAACAAACTCAATAATCTCAGGAGAAAGTGGCATCAATAAGATTCACTAGGGAAAAGAGAAGTATAACTTCGAATATTTATGTTCTTAATTTCCAAGAATATGTATTTGGTTTGGGAGTAGAAAATGATTCAATCATTTTCACTCAAGTTAAAACAATGTACTAATTTTCAAAGTAGATTGATGCTATAAAAAATGACATGAAATCTATGAAGAACAATGACATCTAAGATCTTATTGATATTTAAATTCGTCTAGTTCCAAAAGTTTCGCTCCGAAGGAGGACATTATTTATAAACAGACTTTCTCTCCTGTTTTAATGAAATACTCTTTCAGGATAATTTTAGCACTAGTAGCTCATTATGTTCTGGAGTTATATTAGGTGGATTTGAAGACCACTAATTTCCTATTAAGATACAAGTCATTTTCTTGTTTGGATTTGAGGAAATTTTAGTTAATGGATTTATGTATCACAAATTCAATGAGAGGAAGGTTATCTTCCGAATTTTGTACGTTAATGATATAATTTTGGCTAGCAGATTTATAGGCTTATTATACGAAATCAAGAAATTTTTATCGAAGGAGATTGATATGAAAGATCCTGAGGATGTCTCTTTTGTACTAAGGAATATAGATACATTGAGATCATTCTTGACGCATCTTTTAAAATATCACAAAAGAGTTATATTGATAAGGATTATGTTTTAGGAGATATGCTCATTGTCTCAGGGTAATAAATACAATCTCAATCAGTGCTTATAGCATTATTGAAATTAATGTAATATAGAAATTCTCTTATACATCGACAATAAGAAATCTTTTGTGTGTCCATGATTATTAGGCAAATATTTGAATAATCCTTATATGTATCATTAAGTAACAGCAAAATGGATAATACAAAATTTAGAGAAAATATTAAGCTATGTGCTCGCTTATCATAAATTGAAAAATTTTAGAGATCATTAGTATTTCGATTTTGATTTTGTTGGATGGATATATAATTAAAGATTCACTTTTGGTTATATATATTAGCTAACATGATGACCTATTTAGACGAGTGTTGAATAAATACTCACAGCATATATATCTTGTTATAAGACATTGATTTAGGGAATATAACTGAGGAACTTTATCACCAAGCTGTAAGCTATGATTGATAGTTTTAAAGACCATTAAGGAATTATTATGATAATTTAGCCGTATTGTTGTATTCTAATTACAAAAAAACTCTTAAAGTCACGGTACATAGACTTTAAGTCACTTATTATTAAAATAAAGAATTCAGAGTTATTAAGTGCCTAGGGAACATAGAAGTACAAATCTATGATTGTGAATCCATTACCAAAAGTTTATTACCTAAGGTATTTTTATGGGCATACTACTTATAAGAATGTTGTGTTTCAAATATGTGCAGTTTAAGTGGGAGTTTATAGTTTGGCTCAGATGTTTATTAGTGACACTTATTCCTTAGTTAATTTCTGCAGAATATGATAGATGAATTTTTATATAAACTCTGATTTTAAATATGATATTTGTTATATTATTATATTTCCTACTATAGTTTAAGCATAAAGTTTGCAGTAATACATTAAGTAGAAAAACTAAGATTGATCTCACTTCAGTTTAGGTAGGACCAGTTGGAAATAGGCATATTGAATCATATTATTTGTAATTTTGATGCCATATTCTATACTCGATTTGTGCTATTTGGGTATATTAGTATGATGATCATTGAGGATTCTAGTTGCCATTCCAATAAGTGCAGTGACGAGTGCATTAGTTTCGTGCTACTATGTTTAATGGACGAGATTGTACATTCGAAGATATTTAAGAAAAATATGGCATTTCATTACTAGCTTTCAATTTAATAATATAATTATATTTAGTACATATGTGATCCAAGTTAGGAAATTATATTTTCTATTAATTTATGAGCAATATATTCAATAATTATATTGGGTTGTACTATTTCTATGGATATTAATTAAATGATTTACTAAAATAGGTCAGAATATCTAATAGGTATGAGTTATAATGTAGATGCCCTGTTAATCACTCTATTGATGTTGATGGATATCTTAACTGAGTTAAGTATATAAAGTTAACTTTTAGAATTTTAGTTCCAAAGTAAATAGAACGTATAATCTTCTCTCTTAAGTACCATCACTAAGAGAAGAATCTATTGAGTAGACATAAAGTATTTCAGCTTTGGAAAACCACTAACCCTCGTATTTTCAGTCATCTAATACTTCTAATATGTTACTCAATATCTTAGTTATAAACAAAGGTTAGTTATAGTTTTTCAATAATCCTTTACTTTAGACATGAATGATCCATAGGATTGAGTTATATTTTATTCCATCTTATTTTGTCTAACACACGATAGAAGTACACACATCCACATCCATATTTATTAGACACACGCGTTTGTATAAATACACCATATATATTGTACGTTTAATCTTTTTTTTTTTTAACTCATACAGTTGTTTGTCTCAGTAAAGAGAAAGGGTGCTCTTAATACAGTATGACAACCGCTTAGGATGTACATAATATATATATATATATATATATATATATTGTTGTGCGGTCTAAAATCCTAAGGTCGCATAAGAATTATATGCGACCTCCTCCGTGAAGGATATATGCGACCTCCTCCGTGATGGTTATATGCGACCTCTTCCGCAGGTTTTTGTGCAACCTTCTCCGTGCAGTTTGCCTTAACAAACAGGAAACCTACAAGAAGAGGAAAACACGCAAATACTATAAAGGAAACCTACAAGAAGAGGGAAACAAGTAAATGCTATGGAAGAAACCGACAAGGAAAGGGGAACTGAAGACTCCTATTTGCGATTAACTAGTTATCCTTTTTGAGTAGTTATCTAATTATATTGTTACTTAATTTATGTTACCCAATTGTATAGTTACCCGTTTATACAATTAGGATCCTAGAGACATAAGGAACCTAGGGACATAAGGTCACTATGATCTATATAAAGGGGACTCTATGTTCCGAAGAAGGACACACCAAGTTCTGGGAAAAAATAAGTCACAGAGAGTNGTATTTTTTTTTTTAGCCGTTGGATCACCATCTAATAGTGATTCAATGACTATAATGAAGTACATAAAAAGACATATATCATTAATGCTCTTTTTTTCTCTTATTTTTTACAATAAAAAAATATGCATGCTAAATTTTTATTGGCCAAATTAATATTTATGCATAGTTGAAAAAAAAAATATCCCATATATATATATATGTGAATTATTTTTCCAAAGCTACGTACTCCTGACTCATTTGGGTCATCCATAGAATTTCGTGGAAGTTGCATTAGGTCAATGGTATGTCATTTATTAATAAGGTCCATCTCATGAGTATTGTTTAGAAGTGGATCCATCAGTATCGATTCGGACCATTTGGTGCGCCCAAAATTAAGCAATAGCACATTACTGTAAGTACGACAGCTAGCTATTTGGGTATGAAGAAGAATGTGAGTTACTTTCGAATAATTTCAGCTTTAAAAACATCATTAATGTTGATTTAGGGTGTGGCTTTTCAGTTTATACTACGATATTCTTTTCTTCTTCTTTTTCACGTGAGCTCTGTCATCTTATATGCTTCAAATTTCAATTGATCAGTTATATATACATATATATATATATATATATATTTATCGTCGAGAGCCGTATCTATCAGGATTTGGGCTTTTACCATTTTTTCCTTTTGATTTTTGTTTTGTCTCTTTTAATTAATTTCTTTGGGCGTCTGGAATAAAAGATATGCATATATATATATATATATACCATTTTCATTTTTTGCTCGAACCAAAGGCATATATGCTATAGAAAGTCACATTGATCCTTTGCCAATTTTCCAATGGTGCATGGTAGATACATATTCCGGGATAGCTTTCAAGTCAAAAGCTATTGGATAAGAACTATGATTCGACTCTGAACTTTCTTGGAGATTTCACTCTTCCCCTTTTGATAAGGTATGCAACTTTTTTTTTATTAATATAATATATATATTATTATAAATATAAAAGCAATTAATAAGTACATAAATAATGTAACTTGCTCCATCCTTGTCTAAATCACTTTTTACTTCGTTAGATGCATATATCATATTTGATTCTAAGCACAACGAAAGTAGACTGGGAAACTAGGGAAATACTTTTTCTTTCCACTAACATGATATTTCCTCTTTAAAAATTTAGGAAAAGAAAAATGCAAAAGGTAATATTAGTCTTAGTTTCCATTCAGCATATAATACGTGTATATATCTTTTTAAAAACAAATCAGCTTCTAGCTTTTTTCCATTTTGAGAAAGATCGAACATTACTGGACTTTGAGATTATAAGGTGAAAACGGTATCCAAAATGAGAGAACGGTGGCTCTATTTCCCCTTTTTTTTTGGAAGAAAAAAATCCCACCCTTCATTTATAAACTAATTAATGATAAAAATAACCTTAAATGAAATGCATAAATGAACAAAACTAACATCAAATAAATAGAATATTTGTTATTAATTAAAATATTTTTTTGACACACTCCTTGAACACATTTTTTTTCGTTTATAAGTGAAAAGTAGAACTTCTAAAATTCCCATAAAATTATGGGGTTTTCACGACGTATACTTAAGTAATCTAAACTAAGATTAGTTTATCCTCTCAGAATCAAAGATGAATAGTTATAAAACGATACAACAACCACAATTCCTGCCAATGCAAAGATTAGATTTCTGAGCTCGAATCCCTCGCCAAATAAATAAATAAATAAAAGGGAGTTACACAAAACACGAAATAAGTAATAACTTATCTCTCTTAAAATAGCTAACATATCCTCTCAAAAAAAAAAAGTTAACATATCAAAATATTACAGGGTTGGGAGTTAGAAAAAGAAAACTAGGGATCCAAGTCCACTAATTTCCAAATATCTTTTTTCTTTTTTTGACTTCGGACTAATTACACAATTTTATCACTGCATGTAATTTGTTTATTTGTATTTAGATTTGAAAGGTTCGTATAATTTTCTGACTATTGGTCTTGGATAAAAGGAATAATATTTCTAAAATGACATAATTATATTCATCCAAAACTTTTGACATAATAGGCAAACACAACTACGAATGAGGACTGAATAATTTTCCCAATAAAAGGAAACAATATATCACTGTTGCTACGCCATTAACAAGAAATGACAACAAATTAGGTACAAATCGTATCCATGAGTGGAGCATCCTTTTTCACCAGAAACCGTGTCAGGAGCGTTAGACTTGGACCTAATTTGTTAATACTTTTTTTTTTCTTTTGCTTTTCTTTTACGACAAAAAGAAATAAAAATAAAGATAAAAATAAAATGTAATGGCCACATAAGTTTGCCACCTTTTTTTTCTTCCTTCTCCACCTCTCTTCCAAATAATCCTCTCTTTAAAATTTAAAATTAGGGTATTACCTACTCTTAAAAGTTTTCTTATTTTAAAATTAGTCATAAATAAAATATTCAAACAAAATTTTTTTTCACACTCTTTTTTTAAAATCCATCGTTCTTTTGGCATTTTCCTTTCAACTTTTTCTTTGATCATAGGGCTCTTAAGAATTTTAAGAACTGGAGAGAGATAGTTCCAGTTTTTGAATCATTTAAAGTTTTTGAGATATAGAGATAGTCAGAGGTTTTGAATTATTTTTTTAGAATTCTTGAAAATTAAAGAGAGAGAGATTTGTTCAATCACTTTTAGAGTTTTTGTGAATTAGAGGAAGAGAATTAAAGTTCTTGAATGTTCTTTTAAAGTATTTAAGAGAAAGATAATTAAAATTTTGAAATTATAATAAATTCATTCGTCACTATATCAACTTCATTAGAGTATAAGTTTGTTTTATCAATTATGTTGGTACGGGTGATAAAAAATAATCTACTTAAGAAAAAATACTTTAATTATTTAATGTCACTTGTACCCATTTAAGGTTATTTTATATGAGGTTATTTTTTTTCCCTATAAAGTAGTAATGTACGAGAAGAGTAAAAGAAAAGGTGATAATAGACCCACCATTTCTGTTATTTTAACTTCTATTAGTTTCATCTGTTAGTTTAACATTGCTCCTTTGACAGAGGACTGTATTCCTTTCCCTCAAATTTCGAGGGATAAAAGTAGAATACTACGTTTGCATAACTGACCAACCAATACTCATAATTTTTTTTTCATCAATAGTATTCTAATTATGAAAAATCATAAATTAAATTCGATATAAGTTTATTAATTGAATCACTAAATAATAAAATTATACTTTATTATTGTGTTAGGCACTATATGGTGCTCAACATCACATACTATATCAGTCTCTTGCAAATAGATTAAAATTATACTTCAAGTAGGATCCATATGTGATCTATTTTCTTAATTAAATCACTCATTAACAGAAGGAGAATACTAGTAGCACTCTCTTTTACACTATCTTTTGTACTCTCTTAGTCTCGCTACTTGATATATGGATTCCATTATAGTTTATTGTATTATTAAATATTAAACTGAACAGTAGTTTACTTGTCAGATTGTAAGACTGAAGAGTGTAAAAAATAGTGAGCAATAGAGTGCGTTTAGCATTCTTCTTCAGAGAATTACACCTCATTGTAGTATTGAGCATCACTGATATTTTATAGCATTGCCAAAAAAAATGGTTCTAAAATTTCATTCAATAATCATTTTTTCAAAAGAAAAAAAAGTACAAAAATATATATATAGAGGCTATACTTTTGAGATAAATTTCAAATCCAAAGTGATATTTTCACTTTTCAAGTCAAGGGGGGAAAAAAGGAAAGAGAGTGACAATTTAGGTTGAAATTTCAAAAGTGATAAAAATATAATTGACCCTTCATGAAGCCTAACGAGAATATTTCTCACTAAAAAATTTCAAATTGGTCGTGCTCGGGCTTCGATCTCTTTACAGTGTCAAACTACATAGGATTCAATTTGCAACTTTTACATGGTGATTTTTTGCTATATTTTGTGGCTCTTTAACAACTGAAGTTACAATTACATGGAAACTATTGTCTCTTCAGTGTTCGATGGGAATCTTTAATTAAGGTACTTTATATTATTTAACTTATTTACTTTGCGGTCCAATTTTTACTTAGAAAATAAAGTAGGGTAAGATAGAAATAATTTTCGGCTGACCAAAGGACAAGTATTACATGTTAAAGGACGGGGACAACCTTCCTTGAATTGGACGCAGTGTTGCGTACTTGTGTAAACATATCACAAGCTCAATTCAAAAGCTTCGTAATTTCCTCCTTTCTCTTCTCGAGGGTACATGCAACAATATTTCTCTGCGTGGAAGGGCATATAAATGATTTTTTTTTTTTAGAAAAAATGTTCGTGGAAATATCATATCTAAGATATAATAAACTTAATTATTTGTGTACTACTAGACTATTTTGGAGAAAATTGAATTTTAATTTTACTGAGTTTGCATTTCAATTTGATTATTATAACGGCAGATACCAGAGAAAATATCATAAATAATTCTTGTATTTTAATCAAATACACGCTATCCCCTCTGCTCTTGAAAATACCAAAATACCGACACTTGAATTTTTGGATAGGTTAAGATTATTCGAAGATCATCATATTCATTCTCACTGTATATGTCAATGCTAATACAGAACATATTTGGAACAAAAAATAGTGAAATATAATCTTTTGGCATATTACTTTTGTGGTGAGCTTATCTACAAGTAGTATCAAAGTGGCAACTTCTGCAGTAAGTGGTATCAAAGCATAGATTACCAAAATACTGATTTCTCCAACAGGTAGTGTCAGAATTGTGTGAAGACACAAGGAAAATATAGTTAAAAATATTTCAGTACAAAGAGTATTTCTCTAAGTGTTTTAGGGCGGCGAAAAGCGTGACAGTGTGAAAGATGAAGTCTGGCAAGAGTTGAAAGCAAGAGCGATAAGCAGTAATTTTGATCAATGAATTCCAAAATAGTGTTTTGGAGGCAAAGGCGTGCTCCCAATGGCGAAAAAGTCGGAGAAATTTACATTTCAAAATACTAACAAGTAAATTATGCTGAAGCAATTGTATGAGTTTAAATGAGAGTACCTAAGGAACGGATGTTAGAGAGACTAAAAAAAGATTTAGAAGTAAAAATTTGGTTATCAAGTGTCAACATCAAGATTGATGAAGAAGATCAAGGTGTAATTTTCTTTGCCTTCTAGCCAAATCACATGTGACATTGGTAACTACATGTTTGGTGGGAAAACCCACGTTGTCTGTGGATAAGGTCATGTCAAAATGCGTTTTCAGAGATAAAATACTATTGAGGAGTTTGTTTAATTGGTCAAAATCAGAATCGTTGTAGGAGTAAGTGCGAAATAAAGATCTTGTATGATCGTCCTAAACCACTCTTGGAATATGCAGTGTTTATACTTTCAAAAAAAGGAAGGAAATGAAAAGGGACATTTTGTTGAAAATAAATTTGTTTAAACCCTTAAGAAATATTTAAGCCCATCAACATGAGGCCCAATAAGTTGGAGTTAGCCCAAGTACAAAACTCATAAAATAAAAAGCCAAGTCCAAATTAAAGAAGCCTTCCACCTAGAATCTTCTAGTGTTAGGTAGATATTAGCTTTTTACATGTGAATTATTTGATTATTATTAGAAGNAGAGAGAAAGAAGCATAGCTTCTAGTGAGTGAGTGAGTGAGCTTGAAGAGTGAAGTTGAGAATTTTCTCTTGTAAAAGTATTTGAGTGAATAATAGAATGTTCTTATTGAACATTCAAAATGGTATGGCAAAATGTCTGAAAGCATGTTACAAGGATTCATCATGGCTATGGTATTTGAGATTCGGACATCTCAACTTTGGAGGACTAGAGTTACTGTCCAAGAAAGAAATGGTGAGAGGCTTGCCATGCATCAATCATCCTGATCAACTTTGTGAAAGATGCTTACTCGGGAAGCAATTCAGGAAAAGCTTTCCAAAAGAGTCGAATTCAAGAGCCCAAAAGCCACTAGAGCTCGTGCATATAGATGTGTGCGGTCCTATCAAACTAAGTTCTTTCGGTAAGAGCAACTACTTCTTGCTCTTTATCGATGATTTCTCAAGAAAGACTTGGGTTTATTTCTTGAAGCAAAAATCAGAAGTCTTTGAAACTTTCAAGAAGTTCAAGGCTGCTGTAGAGAAGGAAAGCGGTCTTCAGATCAAAGCCATGAGATCTGATAGAGGAGGAGAATTCACTTCAAAAGAGTTCCAAGAATTCTGCGAAGCAAATGGAATTCGACGACCTTTAACTGTTCCAAGATCCCCTCAACAAAATGGTGTGGCAGAAAGAAAGAATTGAATCATCATTAACATAGCTCGAAGCATGCTGAAAAGTAAGAGATTACCCAAAGAGTTATGGGCGGAAGCTGTTGCATACGCAGTTTACTTGTCCAATCGATCTCCAACAAGAAGTGTGTGGGGAAAGATACCACAAGAAGCATGGAGCAGAAGGAAGCCTGGGATATCTCACTTGAGAGTCTTTGGAAGCATAGCCCATGCGCATGTACCAGACGAACATAGAACCAAGCTTGATGATAAAAGCGAGAGGTTCATTTTCATCGGCTACGACACCAACTCTAAAGGATATAAGTTATACAATCCTAATAATGGAAAAGTAATCATCAGTCGAGATGTAATATTCGATGAAGAAGGTGAATGGGACTTTGGCTCTCAAACAAATGACTACAATTTCTTTCCACAATTTGAAGATATGGAAACACTAGTAGAGCAAGCAAGAAAAGTGCATCAAGAGACTATTACTCCACCTTCCTCACCGACATCTTCCACTCATGAAGATTCACCTCCATCTTTCTTAACTGAGAGGCATGAAGAACGTACAAGAAGTCTTGAAGATCTATATGAGGTGACTGATAGACTTGAAAACCTCACTCTATTTTGCCTATTTGCTGATAGTGAACCGGTGAAATTCCAAGAGGCTGTACAAGATGAAAAATGGAGAAATGCGATGGATGAAGAAGTCAAAGCCATAGAGAAGAATGACACTTGGGAACTATCCACTCTTCCTAAAGGTCATAAAGCTATCAGTGTAAAATGGGTGTACAAGGTGAAGAAAAATGCCAATGGAGAGGTAGAAAGATATAAAGCAAGGTTAGTCGAGAAAGGCTATAGTCAAAGAGCCGGCATTGACTACGACGAGGTATTCACTCCTGTTGCACGATTGGAAATTATAAGACTAATTATTTCTCTTGCTGCTCAGAACAAATGGAAGATTTATCAGATGGATGTAAAGTCTGTATTTCTAAATGGAGTTCTTGAAGAAGAGGTTTATATCCAACAACCATTGGGTTATGAGATGAAAGGGTATAAAGATAAGGTTTTGAAGCTGAAGAAGGCTCTTTACGGTCTAAAGCAAGCACCAAAAGCATAGAACAGCCGAGTTGACAAATATTTCCAAGAGAATGGATTCATTAAGTGCCCTTATGAACATGCTCTCTATGTTAAGACTAAAGATGAAGATATTTTGGTCGTATGCTTGTATGTGGATGATCTCATATTTACTGGAAGTAATCTAAGGATGTTTGATGAATTCAAGAGAGTAATGACGCATGAGTTTGAAATGACAGACATCGAACTTATAGCATATTACCTCGGCATAGAGGTCAAGCAAAAGGAAGAAGACATCTTTATCTCCCAAGAAAGCTATACAAAGGAGATCCTGAAGAAGTTCAATATGGATAATTGCAAGCCAATAAGTACACCAGTGGAGTGTGGAATAAAATTATTCAAAGATGATGAAACAGAAAAAGTGGATCCAACACTTTTTAAGAGCCTTGTTGGATGCCTTAGGTACTTGAAATGTACAAGGCCCGATATTCTCTATGCAACTGGACTAGTGAGTCATTACATGGAAACTCCAACAACTACTCACTTCAAAGCTGCAAAGAGAATTCTCCGTTACCTAAAAGGTACGATCAATCTTGGCTTATTCTATTCAGTTTCTAATGATTACAAACTCGTTGGTTACAGTGATAGTGATTGGGCCAGAGATACTGATGATCGAAAAAGCACAACTGGTTTTGTGTTTTTTATGGGAAAACTGCCTTCACCTGGGTATCTAAGAAACAACCGATTGTCACCCTTTCAACATGCGAAGCTGAGTATGTAGCTGCTACGTCATGTGTTAGTCATGTAATCTGGCTAAGAAAGTTGTTGAAAGAGTTAAACATGCCTCAAAATGAGCCAACAGAGATTTGTATTGACAATAAGTCAGCAAGAGCTTTGGCTAAAAATCCAATGTTTCATGACCGAAGTAAGTATATCGATACTCGCTATCATTACATAAGAGAAGGTGTTGCAAACAAAGAAGAACAATTGGAGTATGTGAGATCACATGATCAGATTACTGATATTTTCACCAAGCCACTCAAGTTTGAAGACTTTACAAGATTAAGAAATTTACTTGGTATTTTAAAACAAGTTTAAGGAGAGGTGTTGAAAATAAACTTGTTTAAACCTATAAGAAATATTTAAGCCCATCAACATGAGACCCAATAAGTTGGAGTTAGCCCAAGTAAAAAGCCCAAGTCCAAATTAAAGAAGCCTTCCATCTAGAATCTGCTAGTGTTAGGTAGATATTAGCTTTTTACATGTGAATTATTTGATTATTATTAGAAGTGTGTAGAAGAAAATATGTGTGGTTTAAGGATTTTTGTAATTATTTATTTGTGTGGTTCTCATTGTTTCTCATGTAGTATAAATACCCCTCCCCATTTGAGTTCTAAGCATCAAGTAAGAAGCAAAGCTTCTAAGAGTGAAGAGAAGAGAGAAAAAAGTATAGCTTCTAGTGAGTGAGTGAGTGAGCTTGAAGAGTGAAGTTGAGAATTTTCTCTTGTAAAAGTATTTGAGTGAATAATAAAGTTTGTTTTACTTTCCAATACATTTCGGGCATTACAAAAGAGTCACAAAGCATGATCTTGAGTCAAAAAGAGATAAAAATCCAAAGAGACTTCATCTTCTAGATGGATTTTAAGTCATGGTTGCTTATTTAGTATGTTCATTGGATTAGTACTTTGATACTGTTCATTCCTGTGATTCTGGCCTTTATTCAATGAGTAATGATTTTAACCCTAAAGATATTGGCATAGATATTGTGAAGATGAAGATGTTGGAATGGTGCTTTTAGTTTTGGTTATAATTGTGTAATTAAAATAACTAGGTTTGTGAACACAAACTATGAAATGTTTTAAACTTCAAAACCCAATTCTTCAACAGTGGATTACAAAATTATTTTTTATTCGATAATCCTTTTGACAATAATAAAATAGACATAAAATTCTTCAGAAGAGACATTAGAACGTACCATAGGTTTGAAAGTAATCAAACTATGCAATTCCTTCCTATTTCCGAGCTAACTAATTTTCTAACTATTCTCTATTGTACCATGTATATTTAAGATACCTCTACTTGAACCCTTATGTGACAAAACTTTCCTTATTTTTTTGCTAAGATTCTACGGGAATTTAGGAGATAATTTCTATAGTAGAATCTCTCTCTAAAATTCATGGGAGAATGTATCACTCACCATTTGTATGTTTTCAACTAGTAGATGTGTCTTTTATCATTTTTAGGTTTCATACTAGTAGATATGTCTCTCACTGCTTTTAGGTTTCCACACTATATCACTACTACAATACATTTAATGGCCGTTGCTTGTACCGTGTCAGTCATTCGATCAAAAATTGATAAGAAAACTTTTCCTATCATTTCGAGTTTAAAACCGTCATATTAGGCATCACATACCACGTTAGTTTAAAACTAACATGATATAGTTTTGACATCAGTTTACACTTGAAGTAAAAATTCTTCCTTTTTTTCTATGTGATTTCAATTTACCACATGCCTAATTTTCTTCCATATACAAATTTTGAAATCTAAATCTTTTCTACAATATATCTTTTATGCTCCCCTCATTTTTCTCCATTTTGTATTATCTCTTAATTTTTTTCACTCTTGATTACTTCCTTTCTCCCATTATTGTTTTTTTTTTCCTTTTATAATCTCTTCTCTCCCTTCCTCTCTTTTGTGGTGACAAAATCCTGCTGCAGTAATTGATGTAAATACAGTAATCATATCTTTCATAGTCTTCTATGTTTTTTCATCCCTTTTCTCTTTTTTCTTCTCTTCTTCCTAGTTATCTTATTCTTTTTTATCTATTCTCTAGCGAAAAATTCAATTAGGCTGCAAAACTATGTTTTTTCATCCCTTCTCTCTTTCTTCTCCTTCTCTTTTTAATTATCTTATTCTCCTCCATCTATTCTCTGGCGACAAATTAAAAGTATGGAAATGCAACAACTCAATCAAATAGTTATAGAAAACAATAGATATAAGTACAATTAAAGTATTCTTGTTGCGCAAATTGGGCTAGCAATTCGACAATGGTTCTTAGTACTTTCTTGGTTACGACCATTTTTTTTACTCTTAACTCTAGACATGGATTTCAAAAATCAATGTGAATGCACCTAACTTATCAAATTAGGTGTATACTTACTATGCAGCAAAATTTATGCTTATATTTTGACAAATGTTAGTTATGTACCTAGAGCTCTAATTAGTTTACAAAGGTCAGTTTGATGTATATTAATAAAGGAAAAAAAATTTCAGAATTTTTTAAATTTTTGTTCTGATACCATAAACGAACAAAATTTGTTATATTTTAAAAATTAATGCACGTACAAGAATGCAGTACATTGGTAGATTTACACATAAGATTATTTATACAGCTAGCAACTAACTTTTAAATTGTCTAACAATACTAGCTGACTCTAGACACCGTAGCTAACTCTAGGCATTCGATTATAGACAATATAGCGGACTCTAGACATGTGATTTCCAACAATAACTATAATATAATATCCTCTTAGCTAAGTGTGACTTGACTAAATAATCTGATTATACTCTTAAATATCTGATTTAAATAATAATTTATTATTTACAATCACACATTCTAAATAGACAACAATTAACAATAAACATTTATTTCCACAACATAGTTTGAACACAATTAATTATTACTAAATATGTAAGTAAAATGTTCATTCAAACAAATAATTGTAATCATAGAATTATTATCTCTCATATAATATGATAAAACTCTGAAAAATTCTCACTAGTTAGAGTTATACCTGTTACTGAAATTTTAGAAGTTTTCTAAATCTTGTTACCTTTTTTTATTATTATTCTCTACTCGTTACCTAGTCAGCCCCACATAATTCAATGTAAGTTTACTCAGATTAGAGGAGTAAGAAAGAATATTAGACATATTTGTTCTCATATATTTTCTGCAACTTTATTTGCATATATTTGTTAGATACTAAACAAAGGATAAATATATTTGTCAAACAATATTACCAATTAATAAGACGCGAAAATGTGATATAACTAAGTAAATCAAGAATGATATAAGTATTCATATTAAAATTAAATTAAATGTAGAATACATGTTGAAAAGACAAAACATATAATGAAATATTAACTTACATCGAAATAATATTAACTGGTCAACTAGAAATACATGAATTAACATAAACATAATATTATATAAAAATAACTTTAAGTTGTTACACACAAAAATAATTAAAGTATATGCAGCACATATTTATTATTTTTCCCTCCAGAAATTTATCGTATCTTACCTAAGAACATATACTGTTTCCTATAAAGTTATCATGAATAAATATTTTAATAATTAAATGCTAATTAAATCAATTAATGAGAATAATTTATAAAATTGAAAAAATTATTGTCATATTAGTTTATGAATATATGATAAGGAATAAAATAATAAAAGAATTATCGATCCCACGAAGACTTGGGTGTTAAATTGCCACTAAGTTCTGAGATTATCGTGATCTAATTTTATCCAGGCAACCGACTAAATGAATTTATACTCAAATAAATACAAATATAAATATAAAAATGAAAACTTCTATGAATAAATGTACTAGAGGAATGAATTTACCTCACTATTATTTATGTCTTTTGATCACCCATTACATTCTGATTAATTATTCCTAATTTATAAGTTAAGACTACTAGGGAATTTCTACTCCATTTCTCGAGTTTCGAGTGAAATTATTCTTAAATTTCGATTATAATATCTCTATTCTGAATCTAGAAATTAAGAATTCATTATTTTCAATAGTTCTTTAATCATAGCTTTAAAGGAATTATAGGTTCTCTCAAACTTTACAGATCTTAGGTTATACTATCCTAGAGTCAAATCTAAAATCTCCTCTCTCAAATGTATAAATAAATTGAAAAGCATTAAGCAAATCATCCAACTAATGGCCAATTAGTTGAGAAGAGCATGGAATAACATAAATAAATTCTAGAAAAATATCAAAGCATATATTGGAAATCAAGACACATAGTCAAAGTATAAGCTACATCATTCCCCTAGCATATAACAACTAGTTCAATATACGAAAATCCATTATTAATCTCAACGATAATTTCATAATTCTAAACATATTCATAAATTAAGCATAATACAAAACTTAAATAAGATTAGGGTGAGAAAGAGGATGGAAAAACTTTTTTGTGAAAGTGGTACTTCAAGCAACTCTGTCAAGCTTCCTCTAAATTTCAGTTTCAAAGCTCTTTCCTCTCTAGAATTTTTGAGCTCTCAAATGTGTGTTTTCTTTCTAATTCTCCACACTTACTATAGAGGCTAAAATGTGCATATATAGAACACCTATATAACTTAGGTAAAATAAAAATCTGGCCATTCATTAGTATCAAATCAAGGGCAAAAAATGACCCTTAAAGTCAACTAAAACTGAGGGGATGCGTGGCTATGAAATAGGGAAAATGTGGTTACACATGTGCTAGGAAATCGAACTGGTAGTGCAGCATCCATTGTTGGCACCCCTGTGCCAATGTTTCTGGACTTATGGTACTACTGCACCATTGCCTAGCATTGCAACACTATACAACAGATCGAAAGGCATCGCGACGCTTGCCTTTCTACATAGAAACTGGGTTTTTGCCTCTTTATGAGCACTGAGATGCTTCAATCCAAGCTTGAGCACTTTTGCCTTTGCCTCTAATAACTAGTTCAGCCCTTAAATATGTCTTTGAGTACCTCCTAAGCTTGTTCATCAAGCCAAGACTCAATAACTTGCTAGTCCTTGAAAAAGCTTCAACAACTCGTCAATTTAATGCCCCCACAAAAAGCTCCTTATCTTGTTTTTTATTCTCTTTTAACAAAAACACAAAATAATATGAAAACAATATCAATGCTTGAGAACTTATAACTATTTCAATTGAAAAATATTTAATTTGTGACTAAAATATACACTCATCAAATAGCCTAAAACTCAAATATTTACTTGTCCTCATGCAAAACAAAAAAAATAAACGCAAAACACAAATCAAATACTAAACAAAAATAACAAAGTATAAGTTTCATATCGAATCAAAAACCATGCAAGTATCTTCAAAGAAATAAAATATTCTCAAAAGAAATGTAAATATTGAGATTATCTAGAATTTCAACTTCAAGCATTGATTTTATCTTACTCTAAACCCTATCTTGTAAGTGTGTGCACAATCAATCTCATTCAATACAATGAACTGAGAATAAACTTAATAGACTATGAATACTCTCTAGATAACGCAAATTAAAACTATCATAAGCTCATTTTTCATATCATTATCTACTAATATAAGTTATAATATCAATAAAGATCAAAAGATCTTTCAAGAGTTATAATATAAGATTCGGATGAAATGAAAGATAAAAAGGATATTTTTCAGTACGAATCACCTTAGACATGTATCATAACTCAAGGTTCTTGCACGATTCTTAAGAAAAAATTTTATACACTAGTTTCTTTTTTCGTTGCTCTTTTTTCTTCAATTATCCCCACAACAAGAATATTCATAAAAACATAAAACTAAATATAATCCTTGATTCTTTTTTTTTTCAAAATTCTTTTTAATAAATGGATTATGCCAAAAAAAGGAGAAACATAAACCTCACTCACAAACTAAAACTCAATATTATCCCAATATTAAAAAGAATAGAAGGTAATACACGATTTGCCCCAATTTTTTTTTAATTTTTTTTATTTATAACACATCAATCCACCAACAATTCACCAAATACAACCTAATCTTATTTCTATGCTCAATGAGTCATGCAAAAAGCAATATAATCATACTTACTAGTGGTGTGGTTAAGAAATAGGAATTAATTTGGTCGTATAGAAGCAGTTGTGAGAGTGATGAAGGAAATAGGTCAAATAGGTTAAAGCAAGGTCAACTAGGGATAAATTATTAAGGATTAGCTTAAAAGGCTCAAATGATCTAAAGAATGTCTAAACCTTCTCTCCAATGATACTTAACTTAGGATTTTGTCTCAAACAATATGTAAATGAATTATAGAATTCATGAGATGTCAAAGCCTTACTAATACATGTAACTATTCTCTAAAGCTCAAAACAATCAAGTGATCATGAGTTATAGTGCTCAAATGTAAAGAATTAAGAGTGAACTTCAATCAATATGAGTCAAGCACATAGATAATGTCAATAAATTATATTCCAAATGATATGAAAGAATATTAAATGACTATTCTCATCATCAATATCAAGTCATTTCATCACAATGAAATTCACAACTTATTCAAACAAGGAAAAGAAAAATAAGTAAAATATTGCCCATAAGTACACAACTTATACAAAGAAAAGTCATAACAAACAACACATAAGTAAAGCCACACATAACAAGTAATTAACTAACAAGTTTTTTTTACCCCCAAACTCAAAAATGACAATATTCTCAATATTTAGATATTTAATGTAAGCTCAAGTAAAAAGAACACGTATCGGAGAGACTAGACATACTCGCCTCTTATCAAGGTTGGCAAGAGAAGTGCTCTGAACAAGGTGGCTCTAACTTAGGTGATGCAAGACTCCTCTCCTTAATTTGCATTTTTAGGCTTATTCATGTACAAATTGTTAAAGCTCCTCAAATAGTGACTTCCGCCTATAGTACGTGTCATACAACATGACATATAAGTTTTGATTTTGAACGCCCTCAAGCTTGACGATATATAGAAATATTTGGCACGTATGCTTAACTTGATTCAGCTCAATTTCATAAGCTTGGTGAGCTTGAATGAATGGTGCTAATGGCAGTGAAGGAGGTTTTTCTTATATAGGATCATAATAGATATGATCTTTGATAAATGGTAGTGGTATAATGATTTGGATCCCAAAAGGTGAAGATTCACAAGTTTTGTCTTGTAACCCTTGAATGTTAATCCAGTCTTAATTCTCCTCCTCACTTGGGTAGTCATCATCAAACAAACCCAATATTCTCCTATTTCTGCTTGGCTCTTCACAGTGGCTTTCATTTATGTTTGTGACTTGTGCCTTTATCATAGTCATCGCTCTTGTCATAGCTTCAAGAGAGTCATATAAAGGCTCAATTTATAAGTTACGAACGATTTCTATCCTCTCTCATTCCTCATTATGAAGCCTTGTCTCCTTCGAAAACTGTGTAATAAGGGATTCAAGATTAGTAGAAGACTCTGCTTAGTATTGTTGAGTATCAAACTATGGCACCTAATTGTTAGCACTATCCCATAACACTTGGTGCTTCGGTGGATAATTCCAACTCTAATATTCAAAATTGACCATGACTTCCAACAACCAATAGACTTTATTCGTGGATAGTTGGTAGATGGATGTGGTATTATTTCCTCTTTCTTATTCTTCTTCAATAAAAATACAAAATAATTTCAAAATAATATAAATACTTGAGAACTTACGACTATTTAAATTGAAAAGTACTTGACTTATGAGTAAGATACACACTCACTAATTATAGATCTAAATATATTTAAATTTTATATTAGATAGATTGATATATAATAATCTGTTATCCTAAATTACAAAAGAAAAAACAAATATCAAATCCTCTAGAGGACTATGTTAATTATATATGATATTGAAGATAAATTAGAAATATAAATTACTTTAATAAACTTGATACATGCCAAAAATTAATATATATATTATATATATTATTAATGTAAAAAAGTTAAAACCAACACATAAAAGTTTTATGTATATATAAATCTAGACCTAATATGCATATATGTTAACCGTCCAATAAAGAATATAATAAGGCATATTGATATGAAGAAACAAATATACAAGTAAACATATAAATATATGTATACATATTGTACATATATATAAAAAAAAACATATACTTGTTCCTTTACAGAATTCTTGATGCAAATAACGTGTCTTGAATATAAAGAAGACGAACAAAAATAATTTCATAACAAAGAAATACATTTCCTAAAAGAAACTCTCTTTTTAACATCGGAAGATTTTTTTTCTTTTAGTAAAAGAATAAGTGTGATATCTTAACATGTTAAAAAAAAAAAATTACATATAACTTTATGAGATTAAAATCTCACTTTTTTACGTGAAGAAAGTTAACAAATTCAATTAAAAAGCCAAAGAATGAAACAAATTATGAAACTAAGTCTCATAAAATCATATATAACCTATATAAATTTACAATATATATGTAAAAAAATCTCAAAAACTAATATTAATCATATCTTTAATAATTAAATGTGTATAACATATATATATATATATATATATAGATATGATATATGCTATTTAAACCAAAAGGAATCAAATATATGTATAGCACAAGAGATTATGATATATAAATGTTAACAATTTTTATTTTTTTATAGAAATTAACCAAGGCGTATTGAAAATAATATATAGGGCATGCATATTAATATATTGAAAAAATAAAATTTAAATAAGGAATATAATCAAATGCAACTAAAATCATACATGGATAAAATATTTTTACATAGTTACATATATGTTTGCCAAGATTTACTGCATTTTCAAATTGAAAAATCAAATAAATAAATATATTCACACATAACATATTATTTATAGAAGAAAAATTATCTTAATGAGCCAGTCACAAATTTTGAGTTGATATATAAATAACATAATTATTCAATATATATAATAAATTAAATAGTCTTGGAAAGTCGTGGATAATTTTAGAGAACACAAATAAGAGAAATTAATTATGTATGCATTGCTACTATATATTAACATTTTCCTAAATAAGAAATATGTATATATATATATATATATTTATATAATCTTTTTTGTTTTTTTATCAATCGAAAAATAACAAACACATATTTTATGTCAATCTAAAATTAAAAACAATTATGAATAATTTTAAAGAACAAAAAAAATAATAAACTACATGCTGACTTTTTAGTAAGTCTAATAAACATATAGGATCCTAAAAAGCACAAGCATCTCATTATGTCTAGAAATATTCTTATTTTTTAATTTTTTTGCAAGAACAAAGAAGGATAATGTATCAAGAGAATTGTAGGAACATCCTATGCGACTAAATTGGCATTCACATGGGGACCCATCCTAAAAATATATGTAATTTTATTGATATCTCATGGGAAATTAACCATAGCACTATAATAACTGTGAAATCTATTTAAGTTAATATGTAAATTTATACCAAAAATTCCTATAATGTTTATTCAAAATCTGCTAATAATTATGTAAACACTATATAAGAAGGGAATTGAGTTTGATTTCCAACTCTTGCTTTAATATGTATATTTATACCAAAAAGAGAATCATTGATTATTTTTTCCTATTTTACTCCAAATATTTTTCATTCGTGATTCTCTTCATTACAAATTAGTAAACATGTCGTTACTCGTAACTTGGAGAAAAAAGACATTTGTTTTGATTGTGCCCTTAGTCATAGCCAGAAGAAAAAAGACATTTAGCTAGGTGGTAGATAAATGCTTTGATTGTGCCCTTACTCGTAACTCGGAGAAAAAAGACATTTAGCTAGGTGGTAGATAAATACTTTGATTGTGTGATTGCTAGCTATATGTTTATCTAATTTATTATTTCTAGAGATTTCTATCCTTTTTGACTATCATACATGGATAATGTGTTGTGTCAATAGATTGATTTTGATTGAATTGTTTTAAAAAAGCATATAAGTTTGGAAGAGAAATTACTTCTATTATCAATGATACGATTACAATGTTTCGTTCTTTCACAATAGAAAAAGAATATTCAACTTTTGAAAATGTTTTATTTCTATTTGGGATTAATACTTTGGCGAGAAAGAAAATATTATAAAGGGAACACACAAAGAAAAAAGAGAATAATAAGATATTATTATAATCCAATAAAAATTTCTGTTGAAACTTTGATCAATTTTAGTCTTTTTCTGATAATTGTAAATTCTCCTAAACTACGTTAAAATTTCCTTCTATTATTCCTCAATTTTTCCTTCTTAAATTTAAAAAAAATCAAAAAACAAGAAATTTTTACTCTTATTTTTCTTTCTTTTTTTTTGGCAACAACAAAGTTGTCGCAATAATATCTTTGGTATAGATATTTTTATTATCACTTTTTTTCAAATATTATTTTTATATATATATATATATATATATATATATATATATATATTTTTGCAAAAGAGGGTCAATCTAGTATGGTATCCCTCTAAGGGCTTGCGGTCATAGTTAGGACTTATATTTACTTGGTGGGTTGGGCTTGGTCATGCTTTACTTAAAGTAAAAATGTTTGGCTGCATCGCTCAATTGATATGTATAGATACTTGTATACACTTTCTCTTGGGCTATGTTTGGTAGAGAGAAGAAAAAATTAGGAAGAAAAGAAAATGTGTAGGATAGAAACGAAAATGTCTTTCCTCTCTATTATTGTTTGGTATATAAGAAAGAAAGAAAATTAGTATATTTTAAAATGATTTTTTTGTCCTTTTATTAAAATTTTAATAGTAGTATACAAGGTTAACTTGGTAAATTCATTTAAAACGCGAGTAAAAATATTTTCTTCCCCATTTTCTCTCCATTTTTGAGAAAAAAATATTTGAGTAAGTCCCACTACTTTTTTTCTCTCCTATTTTCTCTCTCCTTTTCTGTTTTTTTCTTTTTTCCCTTCTACCAAACAACTAAAATATTTATTTCCCTCAACTTTTTCTTCAAAACTTTTCTTTCTTCTCCCGTTTCCTTCCTATCAAACATAGCAAGTAGATGCCCTTACTTTGAGCTTCTCTCCCTATTCCCCACACCCCACCCCCCTCCACCAACCCCCAAAAAAAAACTTAATAAGTTTTGCATGGCTTAAGATGAAAATGATCAAGACAGTTTGAAAAACCTTATTTAACAAGTGTAGTGGCAAAGTAAAATTCAATCTCAACTAGACCTCCTCTCAATATAAAAAGATCCTATAAGTCAAACTTTCTAGTCCCCAAAAACAATTAGTGTTTGGTACGATAGAGTAACCATGGAATGGAATTCTTCTAGAAATATCTTATTTAATAAATTTATTTCTTTGTTTGGTTTGATAAAATGGTGTAGCTAGGAATTTTTTTTTAATGAAATAGTTATTATTAAATGCTCGTTTTTTAAGATGGCCATTTAAAGACCTATTCTATTCCAACATTAAATTAATTAGATAATTATATTAAAAAATTACCCAGAAAATATATTAGATATTTTCTATTATTTACAGGGATAATGATAAGTATCCCAAGATTTATACCAATAAATATAGGATGTGATAAGTTGGCACTATTCAATTAGTGACTTAGATTAAATTTATTTGTTGTAATTTCTATACACCTATTGAATAGTGACAACTTATTTAACACATATATTAGTACTAAAAATTTAGTATAAATCTTGGATATCTAGCATTATCGTATTTATATAAGATTATACAATATCTTCCAATGACATTTCAAATTATTATTTTTTTTTGATATTTATGTTGTGATTTAAAAATTTCATCTAGTAGGAATAAATTTAAAGAATATGTTATTTATTTAGGAATTTATACTTAGGTGGCCTACGAAACCCTTATGATGAAAAATAAGACTCACTTACAAATATTATCAAAATTAACTTTCATTGTCATATCACACATATAATATTACTTGAATATCATATTTCTTCAATAAACTCCAAACTACTTTAACCACCATCACCATTAATCCTGATCTTGACTCCTGCGTGGTGCCTTTGCTTGACTAGGATCGAAAAATTTTGACCATAGTCGAACTTGTTCTACCGTCTCTCTCAATTTTTCCATTTGTTTTTCGTCTCAGTATTCACATGGAATCGAACAACCATTTGACTATAGTTAAACAATCTTGATCTCGATCAAACATGATCAGCTACCTTCCAACCCCGCCTTCTTTACTTTTAATTTTTTCAACTTGGTCAAAAATTTTCGACCAGGGTTGATTCAGGGCAATTTTGGAACTCTGAAATATTCATTAAATAGCATGGAAACAATAGTCTTTGTAAATAATTTAAAAGAAATAATATCCCTATATATTCACCTAAATTTGTTTTAAACAGTCATTACTTCTATTTCCTAATTAGTTGACTAATATTTTGAATTAGTTGATATCTTTATACAAATATAGTAACTACCATTAATATTGGTATATCATAGGCACTTTATTTTTTAAAATACTACATTAGTATAATATACTCTATTCCAACTTCTAACCAAATGCCATTTTCAAATGTTGATCCAAAATTCAACCAAACCTAAGAATTAATTAGATTCTTGGTGGTATCCATTCTTATTCAAATTATTTTGTGTTCTTCTTATTATTCTTTTTCTGTTACATTCTGTCAAATTAAAATATCATCTTAGTTTAACTCTAATGCTAATGTCACAACCCAAAATTCGGGTTAGTGGCAGAAGGGAAATTTTACAAAGATAGGAAATTCTTTGATTTATTTGAAAAGTGTCTAAGAAGTTCTAGTTTTATAAAACGGTCCATTTAAATAAAATATATAGAATTTTATCTCATGAACCTCTCCCATAGTTCATATATACTATTAAACATCGATCAAATAAATGCCGAAAAATATAAATCAATATAAGTCCAAGTATTATTATCATTCAGATCAAAATCAAATACCAGAATGACATACATGAGTTCACAGACAAAAATAAAATGTAGTAATCTTGATCAATACTAAAACAAAATCTAAATAGTTTAAACATATCAACAATACGCTTCAAATATTACTAAGATAACGAACTATAATCAAGATAGCCTCTTACTTCCCTTGATCACCAAGATCCTATTGGACACCACCTAAGGAAAAATAGTTACCTCGATCGAAAATATTTTAGGGGCGGAAAGTCCATGCATGGTTAGTTTAAATCCAATACATAGATATATAATGATCCAAAATCTGAAATCTATATGTATATGTATAAATAAAATAGTATAATCAAAACCATTCAATTCAAATGCACATGACACAATCAATCCATACTCATTAGCTCACATCCTCTCATCTATTGAAACCCAAGATGATGGCACTAAATGTACCTAATAGCCTGCCTGACACCTAAGCCTATATCTGAAGAGGACACCCATGTGTTGCCTACCAAACCTAGAGGAACAATTGAATTCCCTATGCCCGCCAAATGGGAGGTAATCAGAAATAACGAACCCTGCACAAGTTTACAGACTCTACATCGATGGTTGGGTATGCAGTGTCACACTGTAAACCCACGATGCTAAGATAGTACTCATATATAATCTTATAACACATGCAACACAGAACTAAAGTATGAAAATAATCGTGCTTTGGTTTTTCAATAAAATAAGTATACTATGTTTCATAGAAAAATGGGCAGCATAACGACCTTATTTTTGATATACTCAGAAATAACTTTCATTTATCAAATTCTTAGAGCAATACAGTAGATATCATATAATTACATTTCATCACATATATTCAAATAACTCAAAACTATGTTTGTTCTCATATGTTGCAGAAAATATTTTTTATTCGAAAATGGTATAAAACGAAGGAAACTAAATCTCTACCTCATAAGAATAGTGATACAATGCTATTGAATCCTTAAGGTGTCATTGATGATCACCCGCAATATCGGGAATCAATTCCAAACCATCGATTATCCTCTTGCGAAAAACCAACTTCTTAACAGAGCTTTGAATCCTTAAACGAACCTCTTTACTAAATTCCTAACACCCAAAATAGCTAAGTTAGATATATATAACTTATCCAATTCAGGTCTGGACCCACACAGGACTGATGACATATAAATCGAGACAAATTTTAGCCGTCTGATTTCGACTTTTATGCCGGTCACCAAACATAGGCAATATATATATATATCAAACTTTCCCATTTTCGAGTACAATCTAAAAATGATAATAAAACATGATTCGACGGCTGAATTAAAAAGTCAAACTTAAGCTCAAAATATCCAAAAAAGGTAACTTTTGATTCAGGCAGGAAACTCCGTACTTCTGCCACATTTCCCAGTCTCTCGCACTTAAGAACAACTTCTATCTTAGCGGGATCGACTGAAATACCTCAATGAGAAATCACATGCCCCAAGAACTTCACTTCCGACATCCAAAAGTCATACTTTGATTTTTTAGCGTATAACCGATGATCTCTCAAGGACTGAAGTACTATCCCTAGATGTTTGACATGCTCTACTCGAGTCTTAGAATACACCAGAATGTGGTCGATGAACACAACCAAGAAACAATCCAAAAACAGCCTGAAGACTCGATTCATGAGATCCATAAATGTTATGGGAGCATTCGTCAAACCAAACAGTGTCATTAGAAACTCAAAATGACCATATCGAGTTCTGAATACTATCTAAGGTATATCATCCTCTCTTATCTTCAACTGATAATAACCAGATCTAAAATCGATCTTGGAGAAGAACCTTGAGCCACCAAGTTGATCATACAACTCATCTATCCTTGGCAAATGATATTTGTTCTTCATAATTAACTGATTCAACTTTCTGTAGTCCACATAGAGTCTCAACAAACCATCAACTTTCTTCGTAAATAAGACAGAAGCACCACAATGAGGAATGCTACTGTGAATAAAGTCCTTGGAAAGCAGATCGTGCAACTATTCTTTCAACTCTTCCATCTCAGCAGGAGCCATGATATAGGCTGGAATAGAAATTGGCTGAGTTCCAGGAACTAGTTCAATGCAAAACTCGATCTCCCTATCTGGTGATAACCTCAGTAAGTCTTCAAGAAACACCTTTGAATACTCACTAACCACCGAAAACTATAGGTCTTGATTGTCTATCCTTATCTCGCCATCAATGGCAAACAAGTTCCCATAACACTCAAGTTTCTTCCTTCCACCCATGCACGCTTTCAGAATAGGACTAGGCTTTAACGGACTCATTCTAGACTAATAGACAATAGGTTACCCATCACCAAGAAAAATAGTCACTCACTTTTTATGTCAGTCTATAATGGCTCGATACTTCAACAACCAGTCCATACCAAGTATCACATCATACTATCCCATCGGCAATACAATCAAATCAGCAAGAAGCTTCGTATTACTGACCATAACTCGACAAGACTTACATACACTATACACATCAGCTACTCCTCCTAAAGGTGTAACTAACGTCAATATATAATCCAAATCAGAAAATTCCAACCCTAACAATTGAGCAAATAATAAGGATATGAATGAATGGGATACACCAGTATCAAATAAAACATGTGCCCAAGGGTGTGAAAGAAGGATCATATCGTTAACAACACCTCAGCCGATGCGATCTTGAGTGTCGTTTGTCCCAGTAAAAGCATAGGTTTGGCAAGTCACCTTTCCTTTCCTTTATTGCTTCTTCCCTGGCCCGAACGGCTACTGCTGGATCCCGGACTATATTACCATATCTGCGCCCACCCTGACTCCCTGAGGCCTGAGGAGTCGGAAAACTCTGAGTAAAACCCTGAGGGCAGTATTGATACTGATAAGGCTGAGGGGAAGTAAAAGTTTGTGAAACACCCTATGACTGTTGTAGCCTTGCTTGAGTGTTCCAATAAGAAATAGAACCGGACTGGCTCCTCTGCGGTCATCCCTGAGAAAGAAGAGATTTCTGTAGACAGTTGGGATACTCCTTTTTCTGGTGACCTTACTAGCCACAAACGAAATATCCTCCATATGGACTGCCTCTATCACCCCCTGAAGAACCATTGTTGTTCAAGTTCCATTGTTCGGAGTGCCTTGGGCTATCCACTACCCCTAGTTCCTTCTGGTAACTTTCTTATCATTACCTCTCTGCTAGTTCCTTTTGGAATCTAATCCTTCTTCGATGGTCTCTGCTTGCTGAGCAGCCACTGTAATCTTAAGAAGAGTATGGAAATTTTGAGTGCCAATCCTACTGAAAATGTTCCGATTCAGACAACTCCTGAACTTAGCAACTCGGTACTTCTCACTCGTACCCGGTCCAAGAGCAACACTTGCCAACTCAATAAACTCTGTTAGGTACTCATTCACGGTTCTGTTACCTTGAATCAACATCTCAAACTGGTTCACCACTTCATCTTGTTGATCTTCATTGGCATATTGGGCCTTGAAAATCCGTTCAAAGTCTTCCCAAGTTAGACCTACTACATCTTGTATCTGTTCCACTATTTTCCACCAGCGAATGGCGCTCCTCGTCAAACAGGTAATAGGAAACACGACCCAAAACTCAATCGGAGTACCAAGAGCCCGAAAGTGCCTCTCCATCTCATGCAACCAAGTAATTATTGTGAGAGCTCCTGGTCTACCATCAAACTACCCTAACTAGAGATGCATGAACCATTGGAGATGATTAGACTGATCCAACTGACGTTCCCTTAGAGTTGGAGGCTGATAGTCTAGATTGCTCATTTGGACAAATACCTAGTGCATTGCCTCAATTAGATAAGTGAAATTCGGATGAGGAGGTTCGGCACCCGGCTGGTACCTCAGAACTCTTCTTGGAGGCATCCTTTAAAGTCTGAAATAATATGCCAAATTATTAATGTAATAATGATGAATGATTGTCATAAAATCAACTTTAATCTAGTTTAATGGTGATACGTCCGAGCTGTTATACTCAAAGCTCTGATACCATAATTTCTGTTATAACCCAAAACCTAGGCTAGTGACAGAAGAGAAATTTCACAAGGATGAGAAATTCCTTGGTTTATTTGAAAACTGTCTAAAAAGATTTAGTTTAATAATACGGTCTATTTTAGATTAAAAAAAGTTGAAATTCCATCCCGTGAACCTCTCTCACAGTTCGTATACAATATTAAATATAGATCGAATAAATACCGAAAAGAACATAAATCAAATATAAGTCCAAGCATCATCATCATCTACATTGGAACAGATACCAGAATAGTATACATGAGTTCACAAACAAAAATAGAATGTAGTTCTTAGTTCAATACTAAAACAAAACTCAAATAGTCTAAACACCACAACAACATGCTTCAAGCATTACCAAGATAATGAACCATAATCCCGATGGCCTCTTACTCCTCTTGATCTCCAAAATCATACTGGACACCACCTGAGGAAGGGAGTGAGCATAAAATGCCCAGGAAGAAAAATAATTACCTCGATCGAAAATATTTTAGTGATGGAAAGCTCCCGCATGGTTAGTTTAAATCCAATATATATATATATATTATAATCCAAAGCCGAAAATCGTCACGTATATGTATAAATAAATCAGTATAATCAAAACCATTCAATTCATATGCGCATGACATAAATTAACCTATACATATGAGCTCACATCCTCTAATTTGTGAAAACCCAGGATGATGGTACTAAGTGTACCTAACAGCCTACCTGACACCTAAGCCCATACCCGGAGGGGACACCCATGTATCGCCTACCAAATGGAGAGGTAATCAGAAGTAACAAAACCCCGCGTAGGTTTATAAACTCAACACCGATAGTGAGGCACGTAGCGCCATACTATAAACTCACGATGCTAACATGGTGCTCATGTATGATCCTATGACACGTGCAATACAGAACTGAAGTGTGAAAATAATCGTGCTCTGATTTTTCAATAAAATAAGTATATTAGATTTTTATAGAAAAACAGACAGCACAACAACCCTATTTTTGATATACCTAAAATAACTTGCACTCAGAAAATCCTCAGACTACTATATATGTATATCATACTATCACAGTCCATCACATATGTTCAAGAAAATCAAAAATCACATTTGTTCTCATATATTGTTGAAATTAAGTTTTATTCAAAAATAATATAAAATGAAGGTAACCGAATCCCTACCTCACAAGAATAGCGATACCATACTATTAAATCCTCAAAGTATTCTTGACGAACGCTCGGAGGGTTAGGAACTAATTCTAAGCCCTCAATCATCCTCTTAGGAAAAATCAACTTTTCGATGGAGCTTCAAATCCACAAACAGACCTTTTCACTGAATTTCTAGTATCCAAAATAGGTAGGTTAGACATATAAGTTGTTAACTTCGGGTCCGGGCCCACACCGAACTGGCGGCAGATAAATCGAGACAAAATCTTAGCCATCCGATTTCGATTTTTGTATCAATTACCAAACATAGGCAATATATATATATCAAACTTCCTCATTTTCTTAGTACAATCCAAAAATGACAACAAAAATACGATCCAATAGTCGGATTAAAAGATCAACTCAAGCTCAAAATATTTCAAAAATTGCAACTTTTGATTTGGGCATTATAGGGTTAAGAAATATATATCTTGAGCTTTCTCTCGCCGAGACGAATCTAATGAGCCTGGTTAGAGGTCGAATGGTGGCCGAAATCATCGCCGGTGACGAAAACTTCGAAACAGCTCCAATGGCGTTTTCTGGCGAAACAGTGACAGGCGGCAGGGCACCCTGGCGGCACAGCGAGCTCGCGCCGGGTGGTTTGCAGGTCGGACGGTGGCCCGGGCGGCGGTGTGGCCTCCCTTGGTGTGTTGGCCGAGAGTGAATAGAGAGAGAGAGAGAGCGAGAGGGGACGTCAGGGAAGAGAGAGGGAGAGAGAGAGTGAGTGGGAGGGAGAGCCCACGTGGGTAAGTAGGGGACTGTGCAATTTTTTAAAAAATTGTACTATAGTCGCCGATTCCCAAATCTCTATCAATTTTGTTCCCCAAAAATTACAATCTAGTCCTTATGTATAAAACTTTTGCAAATTAATCCCTCTATTATTATATTAGGAAAATTAGTAAAATGTCCAAATTACCCTCCCAAAAATCCAAGTTTTTACAGAGAGAGAGAGTCGGGGGAAAGAGAGAAAGAAGAGAGAGAGAAAGTGGGAGAGAGTGCCCATGTGGGGGAATATATGGGACTTTGCAGATTTTAGTCCATGATTCCCAAATTCTATCAATCCATTCCTAAAAAGTAATTGTAATTTAGTTCTTTAACACAGAACTTTTGCAAATTAATTCTTCTATTATGTTCGGAAAATTGATAAAATGTCCAAATTGACCTCGAAAATTCTAGATTTTTACAGCTAATATAAGAATTAAATGTTCCAATAGACATGTGGATGTAGTCCCACAAATTAATTAATAAAAGAAAAACGATAATAAAGACAAGTATCAGAGTATTATTCTTTATTTCGAAACAGGCAAGAAATTTTCGAAAAGAAAAGGAGTGATTTGAAAGCAATATGATGCATGAATGTTTAGGAATGTGTTTGTTACATCACTGTATAAAGAAATATACCTTGCTTGGGTTTGCTATAAATACTTAAATTAATTGCACCAAAAGCTAATGTTAAATTATACAAAGCATATATAAAGGTGAGAGACAGCATTTATAGCTGATGATCATTTAAGAAACTGATCATATAATCCTTATTTAGCATAACTGAATTTCTTCTAAGTAATTTTGTTTCCATTTACGGACGGGTTTGTTTACGTAGTGGACAAGGTGAGCTGCTTCTCTCATTCGTTTAATATTTTCACTACTTGATATACATATATACATATTACAAGCCGTGCATGTATGCCTCTTCTTATTCTTGTTTTCTAACCTAATTTACGTACGGCCGTATCAGAAAGTTGGACAATATTGGTCGGAAAAAATGGATTTCCGTTCCTATATATCGCACTTTTCATTAATTTTGCACTTTTATATCCGTACAAATTTAATGAATAATTCGACGCTTTAGTTCCACAAGAAAAAGGATAAAGAAATTAACCAAACCAAACGTGATTTTTTTTTTTATTTATGGGTAGTTATTTTTTTTTTAGCCGTTAGATCACCATTTAATAGTGATCTAATGACTATAATGAAGTGTATGAAAAGACGTACACTATTAATGTTTTTTTTTTTCTTATTTTTTATAATAAAAAAAATGTATGCTAAATTTTCATTGGCAAAATTGATACCTATATATAAATAAAAGCAAAAATATACTGGATTAGTGCCCTATATATATATATATTTGTAAGGTTGTTTCACCATATCCATATTGACTATTGAGCAACTTTTGCTTTATTCTAGCCTTTTGCTATTCGCCATAATAAGCTTGGTATTGATTCTTCTGATCAATTGGCTAGCCTACCTCGTCGACTTTCCTATCATATACTATTATCATACAACATCGGTGAAACTTTAGATCATATACTATTATCAATATTTACTCTGAGACTTAAATATCCATACATTCACAAATCTTCAAATTTTCTTTTTTCTTTTTTGTTTTAAGGAAAATCTTCAAATTTTCGCTCCACATAATTATATAGTTCTCATTTTGAAGAATACATGCATAGTATAAATTGCTAGGTTTGACTTATATTAGTCTTATTTATATTTTCACACACACATATATAAATATATATATATATATATATATATATATATAAACTACATATATATACAACTTATAATTAGATAAATGTACTGATAAATATGAATTAGTATTCTTCGTGATTATGCAGCGGCAACCGAATTCGACCTCCTCCGACCAAAACCGCGATTCTCATTTTCTCTGTCGAAGTTCTTAACCTAGCTTTCTGGGGTTTTCAGCAACTTTCCGCATTTCTTGGTACGTATATACATAACTCTGCTCCTTTTCTTTTCTTTTGTTAAAGAAAAAAAGAAATAATCCCTCGTTTTTTTCCTAATTTGGAAAGAAAATCCAAGACATGGTTCAAATTTCCGTAAGTGAAACGGTAATAATAAAACTTAAGCGAAAGTGAGAATTCCGTCTATAAAATTAAATCTCTTTACGAAAAAAAAAACGCATATTTTTCCATTTTTCAAAATATTATAGAGAAAAGCTGAAACAAATCAAATTAGAATTTTGACGAGAACATAATTAGCTCGGGGCCATATCTTTCGGTGGGTTGATAATATTCTTAGTCATCTTGGCTCCCACCACGTGTCAATAATTTGCTGCATTATTAGTGGTCGGCCGGAACCACTAAGATTAGATTTCAAACCTTGTCCTAGCTATCTGTCAATTTATATTATTTTTCGGTCACAATTTTCTTATTTAAAGTCTATTCAAAACTGACTAATACTATGAAAACTTGCATTTACGGTAACTGAACCTTTTTCCATTTCTCTCTGGCCTTTTGCTTTTTGGCGTTTAATTAGCCGTAACTATTCTCACTTTGATTTTATTAAAACGGCCATGCATATGAAAGTTTGACTAATTACACCTTTAAAAAAATAGAAGAAGGAAGTTTGCCTAATTTATATGTACGTATAAGTATTTTGTTTAAATAATAAAGAAAAAAAAGTAAAAAAATGACAGTTCAAGAAAAAAAAGTAGTAAAATGAAAAGTTGACGATCTATTTATCTAACTGCTATTGAAGAGAAAATATAAAGCGTTCTTTTTTACTTTGTAGAGTCAAAAAAAAAAAAAAACAAGAAGACCATAAATTTATCTTAAATGCTTTCCCACTTCAACGTTTTAATTTTGGTGATAATTAATGCAATGTATGAAAGACCAATTTTACAAGGCAAATTAATTGCGGTAAAAGAACTTCANATTTTTAATTTAAAACTATATGTATTATTGTATCTTCAATGTTTCATAAAATTTACTATACGAAAGTAGGAAAGATAAAATTCAAAATAGCATAATTTTTATATTATAAATAAGTTGTTTTCTTAAATAAAAAAAATGAATAAAGCAATTACATTGAAAGAAAGCTTGTTTTAAAAAATTATGCGTGAAATAATTTAAAATTTGTATATCTTTTTTATATTTTTTCCAAGAATAAGATTATTGGGAGTGATTTAAAATTATTAAGTATTTTTTGCTAATTTTATTTTCTCCTAGTTTAGGTCTACTGGTCTTTAGTTATACGTGCTTGACGTTAATCGTAACAACTATATCAACCCGTATAATATTTAAACCTCTAATAGCTATAATGAAGTGCATAAAAAAACGTGCATCATTAATACTCTTTTGTTATTTTATTTTTTAAAATAAAAAAATGTGCATGCTAAATTTTCATTGGTCAAATTGATAATTATGTATAAATAAAAAAAAATACCTACTAGATTGGGTTAGATTGGTGACATATATATATATATATATATATATATAGGAAAAGTAAATTATGATCATGCAGCCAACTATCGTTGGACGTCAGATTGGTTATAAAGCGTTAAAACTAGGTATGGAATACTATCGTTGGACGTCAGATTGGTTATAAAGCGTTCAAACTAGGCATGGAATACTATCGTTCGACGTCAGATTGGTTATAAAGCGTTCAAACTAGGCATGGAATACATATCCTTCTCCCGCAAATCAATATCTAGCTTAATTGTTAAAGATAAGGCAAGCCAGCTAGCTTAACGCGACTCTAGTAATCTGTATATACATGTGGGAAAAAAAAAAGAAAAAGAAAACATTACGACCATTTTTTTCTAAAGATATTTAGAAGCGATATATGGAGCTGCTGTACTTAAATATTATCCTTAATTAATACATTGAGCAGTGACCAGTTAAGACTGATACATATGCATGGCCAAAGTGTAATCACAAAAAAGCATTAAATAACAGATCATATGTATATACTAATATCTTTTTATAACATACCCAACAAAAATTACTATTGTCAGATCTTGATATAATGTGACTTATAAATGTTATAAACGTATAGTTAGCAATTCTCGAAAGGAGTGACTCATTTCTGTTTCGCTAGCCACTTGACACCTCAAACATTTTCTTCTGGACTATATACATCACTCTTTCTCTTTTCTGTTTTTCTCTGAAGCTTCTTTATTACATATATACTATACTTATAAAGAGAGAGAGAGAGAGAGAGAGAGAGAAAGCCCCTTTTCATACATTTATTTATATATAGAGGCAGTTACGTGATTATTTGAACTTAGAAAAAGAGGCAACGTGTCTACTCTCCTTACGCGTATAGCTTCATCGATAGACTTTGATTTGATATTATGGCCATGCGTTTTGAACGCTCGGCACTTGGCTTTGCTGTTCACTCCCATGGAATCCGACACGTCTCGCTTCTTTTTGCAGCAATACTATTAGTTTTTCCACAACACACGCAATTCTTTTCTTTTGGTTTCAATTTCTGAATTGCCCGCATGTTCTCTTCTTTTCCTTCTCTCTCTTTAATATCATGATGATATTTAAGTTAACCAATTTTTTTTTTTTATAGGCTCCACTAAAATAGTAAGTGTTTAATATTTGGTTATTTAAGTAAAGCAAAAAGCCCAAAAGATAAAGGTTAAAAAAAAAAGCCTAAAAGATAGTGATGAATATGATCCTAATTTTAAACCACATTTTTGAAAAGTTATTCATGTACATTTGATTTGATTTTTCGTTTTCTGGTTAAAAACCGAAAGTAATAGGTGTGATTCAACCCAGTTTTATTTTTATGATGGTTTTGATTTTGTTCCATTGTTATTTTTTATTCTTTTTCCATTTATGAAGAGCCGTATAACATATGCTTCTTTTCCTTATTTTGGTTTCATTCTTAAATTTCAAATTAAATGTTTGCTGAGAACGATATGTTACTCCCCCCAAAAAAAAAAAAAAAGAGAATGTTGCCCAAAAAAAATATGTTTGCTGTAAATGTGATTCAAATCATAAAGTGGTGCAAAACCGATTCCCGTTAGGTAAACTCACGCTTCTTCCATGTGAATGTCCAACTGTTCACCGGAGGATATAAATATAAAAATGCAAATTACAGAAATTACGATTATTATCATTTTTTTAGAATTAAAAAAATATTTTATTAAAATAAATGATAATATATTTAATTTTTTCTTTTCTAGATAAGGCATTTCAGATTTTCACTTTCCAAGAATTTATAGGGTCTCGCGAACCGCCCAAACGAAACCGGCCATGTAAATATTTTCAGAGAGAATATAAATATATATATTTTAACATTTCATGTAAATATTAGTTCCTCATTTTGTTTTCATCACTACTTGTTTACCGGTTTCTGCGCAGGAATTGTGGAGAAGAAGGAGACGAAGGAAGACTATCTTATTCCCGGTGGAGATAGTAAAGGAGCAGTGCCTCGCTTGAGTCTTGACTGTTACGTTGTCTCTCTTGTCTTCTCTTCTCTTCTCAAGTAAATAAAAGCAGAAAATGCCCCTTCTTATTATCTTTATTATAGTTATTATTATTGATTACTGTTGTTGTAAATCTCATTAATATTTTAATTCTAATAGGGTAGTATAATAGGACAAAAAGTTACCAGGTCTTATTTATTTATTTATTTCTATTATCGTCGTTGTTTGTTGTTTTTTTGTTTTTTTTTTTTTTTTCCTGCATGGCATAAGCATAGGAGTTTAGCCTTTACTTCAAGCTTTTTGGAACCCTAACGCCTTTTTATTTCTAATTCGATGGAGTGTTCAGGAGAGGAGAGGAGAGGAGAGGAGAATGGTAGTGGAGTGTTATTCGATGAGAGAAGAGCCTAGTTTCGAGTGTATTTGATTTGATTCTATTCGGTTTGAAAATTGGGGTTGAGAAGTGTGGAATTTAATTTAGTGTGTCGATTGATTGATTTGGAATTTGGAATTATTTTGAAATATATGAATGAATTTGATTGGAGTGATTAGGAGCAAGTAGCTAACGGTGCCATCTCTCCTGCGACAGTTGATACATTTCGAAGATGAATAACTCTAAGGGCTCGCCGCAGCCCCCTGCCAATGATCTGGAGGCTGGAACCAGCCACCCTGCCGCCGCCGTGGAAGACGACGACGACTCCTCCTCCGATCCTTTCTATATAGCCAGTACTAAAAACGCTTCTGTCGCCCGCCTTAGGCGATGGAGGGTAATCTCTTTCTATTTCTTTTTCTATAATCTCTATTTATTGTTTTGATTAGATTCATTGTGGTTCTCACTTTTATGCGATTTATTTATTTATTATTATTAGTAATAATGCGATTTATTTATCATTGTGGCTTAATCTTGGGGGATGAAATGTGATTTTGGTATCGTGGTCACCGTGTATGTATATTCACGCCTGACCTCTGTCTAATACTGGATTTTGCTTGCACCTTGGATTTGTTCTATCATGTTTGGGTTTGGATTCTCAACTTTTTGGACAGATGGTCTTTGATATTTTGTTAGTCCAAATGTGTCGGTATCTCAAAACACCCCATTTTTCGTCGAGTTACTTCGTTAAAAATTGACGGTATCGATTTCATCCTTTTTCTTTTCCCCAACTCTTTGTTATTTTGGTTATCAATAGATAAAGGAATATAGTGGCGAGTGTTTCCTAGTTGGAACTATTTGGTTCTTTTATTTAGTTTAAGGCCGAAATCTTTCTGTTTTAATTACGTTTAAATACTTTAGTTTTCGTGTTAGTATCTGTTCTGCCTGTTTAATTCATTATTTTTAACAACTCTTTATTTGGCCTGATACTAAATATTTAAATTATGTTCCTGATTGAAGATACTGTGTGTTGTATAATTCTTTTAATCATTTTGTAGCAAGCGGCACTTGTGCTAAATGCTTCTCGTAGATTCCGATATACGTTGGATTTGAAGAAGGAAGAAGAGAAGAAGCAAATATTGAGGAAGATTAGAGCTCATGCACAAGCTATACGGGTAATTAATATTGAAGAAATGTTCTTAAAAGTTGATTTTTTCGTCTTTTTTCCTTCTAATAAATGATTTTTCTCTCTTAGGCTGCATACCTTTTTAAAGCAGCTGGAGGAGAAGAAGAAGTCAATGGTACTTTCTTTGCTTTTGCTTCTTGTCCTCATTTTTTGTTCTCTTTTGTTGGATTATTGCCCTCAACTGTACATAGAATCTTACATCGAATTACGACTTGGATTTCCCATGTGATTCCTCCTTGTGCTTTACTTACTGTAAAGGTTGTGCATTTAGTCGGAAGAGGGCTCTGTTACAATGCTAACTCTTTTAGCGTACGCATTGCTTTAATACCTTCTCTTTGGTGCATGATGTGTGAGACCAATCTAGAAATTGTGGATCATCTGTTATCCGTTATGCATGTATGGTGTCATGAGTTTGCTACTCAAATTACCTGAGGAATCGAACGGATGATCATGAGATGTGCTGATTTGTTTGTAGTAAGCTTTAAGTGGTGGACTTACCATTCGTGCTTATCTAGGAATGAGCAATTTTGGCAGTACCATGTAGATTCCCATTGGGAGAGTGCTTTAAAAGGTTGAAAGTCTCTAGCAAAGGAGTAAGGAATTTTCTAGTTTTAAAATTTTATTGCAGCTTGCCAGCAGGGAGACTGTCAATGATCATTTCTTTCTGATTTTGTTTTTGGCTATGACCGATTGTTTTCGTTGTTTTTTGACCTTTTGTTTCTGTTTAATAAAATGTTATCTTTTACAAAGTAAAAAAGAGAACTATTATTAATGGAATAACAACAATACATCAATGGATGAGAAGTCGGTTGAAATTTCACAAAGGGATTTCAATTCCTTGATAATCAGAAAATAGAAAAGATTAGTGGAACCCTTAGTGTTGGCAACCCATAGATTCACCAAAACGTAACTCGATCCCATATTGTATCTAATGTGTTTATCTTAATTAGTTTATGGATCTTGTTGTTGGTCCCCACCTTGCAATGCTATGTATGTGGAAGTATTTTATTGTTTGGTTGTAAAATGTGGATTGGAATTCTATCTACCGTAGACATGCTTGTTGAATCTTTATTACGCAATTATGATTGATTTTTTGCTTCCAACCTTTAGGAACTGGAATTCCACCTTTGCCTGAAAGGGGTGATTTTGCAATTAGACAAGAGCAACTTGCTTCTATGACAAGAGATCATAGTTTATCTACACTGCAACACTATGGCGGGGTAACTGCAAACCAAAACAGTTTCCATGGTTTATTTTATTCTTTGTTTAATGAAAATATCCAACCCTTTCCTTTATTATTTTTATAAATCAGGTTAAAGGGATAGCAGATTTACTTAAAACAAATTTAGAAAAGGGAATCCATGGGGATGATGAAGACTTACTTGAGAGAAAAACTGCGTTTGGATCAAACACATATCCACAGAAAAAAGGGAGGAGTTTTTGGGTAAGTTTAATGTAGCTTCTAGATTCTGATATTCATTTCACTTGGAAGAGAATGTCATCATTTCTTCTTCCCTTTTTATTTTTTATTTTTTATTTTTTTCAATACCTCAGAAAGAGGACATTTATATCTTTTTGGTTAGTAGGGGAATCCTTTTTAACTTCCATGTTCATTTTTCTGTCTCATAGATGTTTCTGTGGGAAGCATGGCAAGATCTTACTTTGATCATATTGATGGTAGCTGCAGTGGCTTCCCTGGCTTTGGGTATTAAGACTGAGGTGAGTATTCTTAGCTGCAAGTGGAATTCATAGTTCACAGTTTATGTTTGCCTGTCTTGAGACGTGTTAAGGTTTCTATCTTTTTTAAGTTTGACATGCTCTTTCTTTTCTAAGTTTGACATGCTCTTAGGTTTCTGTCCCTTTTAAAACTGGTTTGTTTAGTTTTTATCAGCTGCCTCTTTTTGGGGGAAATAATATTTTGTGTCTAAAACCTTTTATTTTTGTGGTTTTATCTTCACACTTTCATTTTCATATTTAGGGTATAAAGGAAGGATGGTATGATGGAGGAAGCATTGCTTTTGCAGTTCTTCTTGTTATTGTTACAACAGGTATTAAATGACTTTCTTTCAGGAGAATTTGTTTTAAAATATGAATCAACTATTTTTGTCTCATGTTTTTGTTCTTAATCTTAGCCGATTATCATGGTATTAATTAACTTGCTGTTTGTCTTCTCGGCCCTTCTTAACAAAACCTCTGAAATGGTGTTTTGATGTTCTATATTTTTCTTTGAGGAAAGTGTCCATTTTCCTTGGTTTGAGTACTGTAATAGGTCCATTTTTGAGAAGCATTATATTATGTCGCTTCAACTTTTTCAAAGCTTATATTATACCTTATGTTGCCCCAGAGGCATATTTTTCATAGTTTTGACATAATAATATTTTTGTTAGAAAATTGGTTGTAGTGTTCATGGATGATGTGGGCAAATTGTAGTTTCTTTTAGCCTTTGATCGTTCTAGTTCATAGTTAAGTATTAAAAGTAGAAGTCATTTTGGTAGGAATGAAACTTATTTGTCGCTCCAAATATTTTTGTGCATCAGATGATGTCCTCAACTGTTTGTTTCATGTAATCATTTTTGTGGTAATTATTTTACTCCTTTCTGTGAATAGATGTCTTCTTTACTAATTTTCTTTTTGGTACTTTATTCTTGCCACTGCATAGCCATTAGTGATTACAGACAATCTCTTCAGTTTCAAAACTTAAACGAGGAGAAGAGAAACATACATTTGCAGGTGAGTTTTTATGGTGCCAATCTCTGTCATGTCTTTTCCACTCTTTTTGGATCTGCATATGGGTTTCCCATTTTTTTAAGGCACATGCAAACAGGTCATTAGAGGTGGTAGAAGAATTGAAGTTTCAATTTATGATATTGTTGTCGGTGACGTAATACCTCTTAATATCGGCAACCAAGTATGTCGGCTCAATCTATATTTTCTTATTCTATAATTCTTCTGTTAATTTAATTATTACATTTTTCAAATGAAGTTTAGACTTAATGCAGTTATGCTTTTTCTATGGTAGGTTCCTGCTGATGGTATTTTAATCTCTGGTCATTCACTTGCAATAGATGAATCCAGCATGACTGGAGAAAGCAAAATTGTGAGCCTAGGTTTTCTTGTGCAGTATGATGTGTTTACTTCTTCCATTTCCCGTTTTGAAGCTGAAGTATATTCTATTGCAGGTTCATAAGGACTCTAAGCAACCATTTTTAATGTCTGGGTGTAAAGTAGCTGATGGTAGTGGTATGATGCTGGTAAAGTTCTGTCTTGCTTTGTTTATTTATTCTTCTAATATATATTTTAATGCTTTAGAAGACATGTATTTCTTCTTCCAAATGCGTGCANAAAAAAATTTTAATATGTTGATGCATGCAATAATCTGTCTTAATATTCTTTTAGTCTATTCACGCAATGCAACATATTTGTTTGAGTAGGCTAGGAGACGGATAATGCATTTGGTTATAAAAAGTAGTCTAGAGTGCTATGGATTGCAGCGGTTGATTTGTTGTGTATATAGGCATTAAAGAAATAGAAGAATCTTTAAGGCGCTTCTTATGATTATGGGGCTGTGGAGTATAATTATGTTTTGTAGCCCTGTGATTGTATGCCAAGAAAGATCTCAGTGGTTGATTGTTCTCTGATGTATCAAGAGATTGGCCCTTTTTTTCATGCACCTGGTCCTCCATTCGTTATATTCATATCTTTCATTTTGTTAAGAGAGGGAAAAAGAAAACAGTCAGATTTCAGAACCTCTGTGCCTGGGACACATTAAATGCCTTTAAGGTAGAGGTGGATAATTAGTTTCGGAACTTTTGATATTTTACAGAAAAAGGAGTTTGCACTTTCATAAGCTTGTGTCAAGGTTTTCCGTCCACAATATTGTTCTATGATAGGATCTGAATATTTTATATGATATGCTTTCAACAAAATCATACATTTAATAGGGTCATGGTTTCATTTTATCAGGGTAAAAGTATGTTGTATATTTGTATTCTTGAATCACTGATATTTTAGGTGTAGGTTGAGTCCTTATTGATTTGAACATAATCTGATGCATTATCTCAAAAGAACTTATTTACTTCAGGTCACAAGTGTTGGAATTGATACTGAATGGGGATTGCTCATGGCTAGTATTTCAGAAGACACTGGTGAAGAAACACCTTTACAGGTGAGTTTTCGAATCTTATTGTTCTTCTCTTTCTTTTTAAATGGAATTTTTTGTGTTGCATCCCTTGTTTACCTATTTGATGAGTTTTTTTATTAGGTACGCTTAAATGGGGTTGCAACATTCATTGGAATTGTTGGGCTTACAGTAGCTTTCGCTGTTTTGGTTGTTCTTCTGGTTAGGTAATGTTTGCCAGTGCTTCTCTCTCTCCCTCTCTCTCTCTCTCTCTGTTGGTTGTCCTTCTGGTGAGGTAATCTTCACCAGTGCTCCTCTCTCTCTCACAATCGACTGATGCTTTACTGCATAAATTGCACTTTGCAGATACTTCACTGGCCATTCAAAAAATCCAGATGGTAGCAAACAGTTTACTGCAGGGGTGACTAAAGTTGGTGATGCTGTAGATGGAGCCATTAAAATTGTCACTGTTGCTGTATGTTACTTTCACCGGATATATGTTGGCTTATGTGTGTGTGTGCGTGTGCAGACAAACATGCAGATGCTTGTTAGTAATTATTTTATAAGTTTCTGTATCGTGTTTGGACTTATGTTGGAGTGTTGCAGGTCACTATTGTTGTAGTTGCGGTGCCGGAAGGGCTTCCTTTAGCTGTTACCTTGACGTAAGTATGCCTAACCCTTTTTCCTGTTCACTGAAAAGACACATCTAAAGACAAATTCTTCAGGCTGCACTTTAGTTTAGTCCATGTGCATGATTCCTACCTTATCTTAGGAAGTTCTGTTGTATTTTAGTGAAATGTTCGCAAAGTAGTATGCCTAGAATGATGGTATTGATTGTCTGTGGTCATTGATTGAAATGCAACTCTTCACAGTTTATATTTTTCTTTATATGAATTTTCAGTAACATTTTATTTCAGGGAGTGATTTCTTTTTTTAGGTTCATATATTTTTATATCTCTTTGCATTTAACCTTTTCCTGATTTTGTTGTTTGTGTGCAGCCTTGCATACTCGATGAGAAAAATGATGGCAGATAAAGCGTTGGTATGTGATGATTATTTTTGCTAGTGCTTCATGTGAACTTGGGCTTGCCTTTTTTGGGTCTCTTATATTCAATTTTGTGGTACAATGGGCATAAACTGCAGGTTCGAAGGCTTTCTGCATGTGAGACAATGGGTTCTGCGGAAACCATTTGTAGTGATAAGACTGGAACCTTAACTCTAAATCAGGTATGTTGAGTCACAATTCCTGGGTAGGGGGTCTTCAAATATTTAAATCACAAATTACTTTCCTGATTTATAACTCATATCTCTCTCTTGCATGCACACACTGATGCGGACTTCAATTACTCATGTTTTTTTTGGCTGAATACAGATGACTGTAGTTGAGGCCTATGCTGGTAGGAAAAAACTTTCTTCTGCTAGTAACAAGTCAGAGTTGTCTCCAAAGCTGTCTTCTTTACTTTTTGAAGGCATCGCACAGAACACAAATGGCGGTGTGTTTATACCAGAGGTATTTAATTTACTTATACTGCTTATTTCCTCTTGGTAATTATGTTTTGGCTTCTAACAAGGTGCTTTGCCTGGGCCTGTTCATTTGTAGAGTGGTGGTGAAGTAGAGGTTTCTGGTTCACCAACAGAAAAGGCCATTCTTTCGTGGGGACTTCAGGTTAATTTTTCTAAGCTCATTTTCTGTCACTTCTCAGGTTTTTTGTTGCTTTAGATTAAGATTAATATCATGTTTGCAGTTGGGATTGAATTTTGAAGTTGTGAGATCAGAATCTACAATTCTTCATGTTTTTCCATTCAACTCAGAGAAAAAACGAGGTGGTGTTGCAATTAAACGGGTAAGATTTTTACTTGTAGCTTAGCTTGATTGCATCTTCTTCAATGTGATCAAGGAGTTTTGTAATCATATTCCTCTTCCGTCTGTTTTGGTGTATCCATGTGCATCTCTTGAAACCCTCAGCAGTTGATGTATCTTAATAATTCTGCAAGTCATACCGCAAGATGACCTAATTGATATACAATTTGATGTATGGAAGTATCTGATTCCTTCTTTCACATTGTTCATTATACTCATTTCAACTTCTCATGTTTATGTTGTTGCACATTTTATGTTAAGTTACCATGTTATCTTTTTGACCTAGAATGTCACATTCTTTGTCAAGTTACCATGTTATCTTTTTATCTAAAGTGGCACATTTTTTGTTAATTTACCACGTTATCTTTTGATCTAGAATTCGTACTTCCACCACATTTTACATTCTATACTATGTACTGTTTTCAAATTATCAGTTCTATCTTACGTGCTCATTAGAATTGTTACTTTGTGAGATACTACCCAAGGGGGAATTCATATAAACTGTTATCCATTGCATGCATAAATTTCCCCAGTAAGGTTATTTAATAAGTTTTCCCAGTAAACTAGATATGCCTTAATTTATAAATGCATTTGAATGTACAATTTACTTTTAATTCATACTGCTTCAACTTTCAGAAACGTTTGTTGCTGATGGCATACGTTTAGATCCTGGAGCAATTGTTGTGGATTATGATTGATGGTACAACAGGAAATTGCTAAATTATAGACTTTGGAATGCATGCATTATTAATACTTGGATGTTCTGAATGTTCATGTTTTTTAAGAGGCATGCACAATATAAATTATTACATTTTTGTGAATAGTTTTGAACCGCTTGAAGAAGGATTTTGTCTTCAGGTAGCTCCCTGTCGTGCCATGTGATTTGACTTGCTAGTGAAATCCTGAAATATCTTTAATTCAGCATTTGTGGTAGAGTGGTGTAGCTAATGTTTAACATTCTTATTTGCATTGTTTGCAGCCTGACTCTCAAGTTCATATACACTGGAAAGGAGCTGCTGAAATAGTATTGGCTTCATGTACGCAGTATATTGATGAGTCTAATCATGCAGAAGCAATGGATAAAGATAAGGTTGGCATTGCAAAAAGTTTTAGATATGAGTAGTATATAGTTGGGGCTTTCTTTTCGTTAAGATATTGCTATAAACATAAGATGTTTCTTCTTCTTTTTCTTCTCCTCTATCACTTTTTTATTTTCTCAAATTTTCATCTCATTTACTATCTATTATAGTTCGCAATTTTCAAGACTTTGATTCTTTTTAGTTGCTAAACAGTTGGTGATATTCTTAAGAAGTTCAGAGTTTCCTTTCCCTTTCCTTGTCTTCTATTTTTTTTTGGAATTTAAAATTTTAATCTCTCTCTTTAACCGTTTATTGTGTCGTGGTGTTTCATCTAAAATTCAATTCTTTTTTGGTTTATATTTTACTCTCTTTCTCTCGCTCTCTCTCAAACCTTTTATTGTGTTATGGTGTTTCATCTAAAATTCAATTTCTTTTTGGTTCTCTCTCTTCCCTCTCTCAAATCGTTTATTGTGATATGGTGTTTCATCTAAAATTCGTTTCTTTTTTTTTTTTTTTGGTGAGTTTCCATCTAATGTGTCTTGGTCTGCAGATGCTATTTTTCAAAAAAGCTATTGAAGACATGGCTGCAAATGCTTTACGTTGTGTTGCTATTGCATATCGAACATATGAACATGAAAAGGTTCCAGCTGATGAAGATGATCTATCTCGTTGGGCCCTACCTGAGAATGATCTTGTTCTACTTGCTATAGTTGGTATAAAGGTATGTCTCCCAGAAAGCCAGATTCAATCGTTTTCCTGTCCCTGCTGCTTTTGGCAGTTTAGTATATATTTGTTTATTTAGGTCTTAATCAAGCCGAAAGCGAAAAATAAAAATAAAAAGAAGGAAAAAGAAACTACTGATCTCAACATCTCATGATGCTTCTCGTAGAATATTCTCATATGCACTCCACTTTTGTACTTTACCTACCAATATGCTTTCACTGTTGTTCTAATTAGTGTTGCCTTTTTTTTCTTGCTGATTATAGCTGATTAATTAGCATTCTAGTCGATTATACGTAAGCCAGGGTAGTATTTCAGATCTGTAATTAATAAGTATGACCATTTTATTTGACTCGCTATTTAAATTATTTTTATTTTAAATGTCATCACAACATTGGTTACTCTTTTATTTTTCTTTACTTTTTCTCGTTCTGTTCTTGAAATAAACGTTTTCTTACTTAATGTTCACAAGTTGACAATTTGTGATTGTAATAATTTAACGGTTGATTTATCACATTCACCACTACAATTGAGGTTTGTTTTCGTAAATAAAGATAACAATTGTAGTTGTTTTGATAAGAAAACCATGTTTGTTAATTTTAGTTCTTTTAAGTTACTTTTTTACATTGATTTTCTAGTTTCGTATTCTTGATACTATTTAATATATATTTGCTCCTTATTAACTCATATGGACATTGCAATGCAGGACCCTTGTAGGCCGGGGGTGAGAAATGCTGTTGAATTATGCCAACTTGCGGGTGTCAAGGTATTTTTTGCTACTATCCTAATTGCTAGACGGTGGCAACTTTATGTCATGGACCATGAAGCTGTACTCACTAATCACTATTGCAGTTTGTTAACATACACACATGGCTTTCTACAGTTCACGTATTGTTTTTTCAATGCTTGTGTCAAAAACATTTTCTATCATTGAAATTTTGTTTAGATGTTCTTGAATTTGAATTTTGAACCTTTTTCTATTTTTCCTTGTTCATTATTTTTGGCTTCTTGGTTAAATATGCAAAATCATGATATTTTTGTGCTATTTTAAATGGTGATATATACGTTGCTTATGGAAATCGATCCTGTACTATGCCGATTGTGGTTGATGACATAATTAGGAATGAGAATTCCCAAGGGTTTGGGTAATTCTCTGCATTCTTTTAACGAATTTTTTCCATTTAAATTCAATTTGAAGTTCAACGCTGAAGCAAAAAGATGAAACGTAACAGCTTAAAGGATTTGAATGTATTTGCTCAACTCTTGCTCTGCATCTCTAAAATCCTGTATTTTACTTTGACTTTTATACTAATAAAGTCCCATTAACTTAATTTTGGTATGTGCATGGTTTCAGCTTCTCAGTTCAACTTTCGTGTACTAAATTATCATGGAAATTAACCTTCCCTGTTGTTATGATAATCATGTGTAAATGTGTACTGCATCTTTACATCATGTACAAGCTTGTGTATTGATTGCTATTGGTGGAAATGTCCAATACGCTGGTTGCAAGTTCAGCATCTGCTTTTACTTTTTTTTCCCCCCTATACTGATTTGATTTATTGATCAAACATGAACTGGATATTCTACCCGGAATCTGATTATTTTTCCTATTGATAGTAAAATGCAAGATGTTTATATGATAAATGTGGTTTTTTTTTTCAATTCATTTTTTTAATGGTATTTGCTGTGTTGATTGTAAGAATTTCCCTTTCTGAGATGTAGGTACGCATGGTCACAGGCGATAATCTTCAAACTGCCAAAGCAATTGCATTGGAATGCGGCATACTTGGTTCAGCTGCAGATGCTACAGAGCCGAATCTAATTGAAGGAAAAGTATTTCGTGCATATTCTGACAAAGAAAGAGAAGAGATAGCTGAGAAGATTACGGTATGATTTAGGTGTCTCTTCCTGTCATTGTGTAAATTGTTGCTGTGTGTCAAAACCAATCTAGTTATATCGGCCAGTGTTGAAACCAATACCATTTCCTCCAATTAGGTTATGGGACGTTCTTCCCCTAGTGATAAGCTTCTGCTTGTGCAAACCTTGAAGAGAAACGGACATGTTGTTGCTGTGACTGGAGATGGAACAAATGATGCTCCTGCCCTACATGAGGTTCAGTAGCATTTTTCCTTTCTATGTGTTCCTTTGTTTTTTTGTCTATTGTCTAATTCTAGGCCACGATTTCTAATATGTAATGAAGAAAGGAAACAATGGATCCTGTTCTCGTGTTTAATTTCAAAATTGACAAATGATTTTTGGTGGTTCCTGCATTATTAGTGAAATTAGGTTGGGGAAACACAATTGTTATTCTTTTCTTATTCCTTCTCAGTCCTTTCCAAAACTCCTGCTTACCGTTCTTTTTATATTGATTATCAAAAGTGCCCTTTGTATCGCTAGTATAATCTATTACTTTCTCAAATAGCTGTTTTGTGTTTTTTTCTTTTTTCTTTACTCTTGTTTCCTCTCATGGAGCTTAGGCCGACATTGGTCTTGCTATGGGTATCCAAGGAACTGAAGTTGCTAAAGAAAGCTCGGATGTGATTATTTTGGATGACAATTTTGCTTCAGTTGTGAAGGTTAGTCCCTTTTTCGTGCACATACTTCTCTTAACTCTTATCTTCTTTTCTGTGGTGTTTAGTCTTCAATTGAGAAAGTGATCATTGATGCTCATGCAAGGTTTTTGAGATCATTTTGACACATCATAAATTTTGATGTAAATCAATTATTCAGTTTCCTCTTTGTCATTGGATAGTTTTTTCAGTTTTTCTGGTGTTAAATTTTATCACAGGTTTGTTTATCATTTCTCTCAGCTTGTTTTTAAAGACAATTTATCTATTTGAACGTAGGTTGTTAGATGGGGCCGATCTGTGTATGCAAATATTCAGAAATTTATTCAGTTCCAGCTCACAGTTAATGTTGCAGCGCTTATTATAAATGTTGTGGCAGCAGTTTCCTCTGGTGATGTTCCACTTAATGCAGTGCAGGTTGGTGCCCTGGGTTTTTGTGTCTTTTTTGTGGTGCGCTTGCAGATAGTCATAATTGGCCTGTTTTCATTGCAGCTTCTTTGGGTTAATCTTATCATGGATACTCTTGGTGCACTAGCATTGGCTACTGAACCCCCAACCGATCACCTGATGCACAGACCCCCGGTTGGCCGAAAGTGAGTTTTCTTTACAATTGCGGCTGCTGTTAATTTCAGAACATGGAAGAATGAAATAGCAGTTTATCTTTAAAATAGAATGTTGTCCAATACAGAGATGGAAAAGAATCAGAATTTGGTTTGGTTATTTTTGCAAAAAGTTTATGATGGGTGGAGTTCGCTATAATTATCTGATGCCAGATCAATGGAAACACGTGAATGTTGTGTAATCTGCAGTTGAAATTTGATGGTTCAGGATCTTTGGGATCATCTTGACATTCCTTTTTGCTTTACAAATTTCATTTGTTGATACTTTCTGAGTTCACTGGCTAAATTGACTTCATCTTAATAAACACATCATATCTAGTTGGGCTATTTTTTCACCCTCTGCCATGTAAATAATGATGGCACCTCTCTACTTTTCCAGAGAACCGCTTATCACAAATATCATGTGGAGAAACTTGCTGATCCAGGTAGAATTTGCTATCCTGTTGTACCACTCATCTTTTTAGTGTCAGGAAGGTTTATGATATTATTATTTGGATGCTGAATTTCAGGCTTCTTATCAAGTCACTGTCCTGCTGGTCCTCAATTTCGGTGGTAGGAGTATACTGAACTTGGAACATGATAGCAATGACCACGCTAATAAAGTGAAGAATACACTGATATTCAATGCGTTTGTCCTTTGTCAAGTACGTCTTCAACTCTTTGTTTGGTGGCAAAAAAGTTGGTTGAGTTCATTTTTTTAGGGAAAAAAGATTAAATGTAGATATAGTTCTGTTTTCCTTATGACTTGGTCCTGTAACTTCCATCCGACTCTAAGAAATAAAACTAAAAAACAAATAGGGGGCAGAAAGATGTAAACAGATGGAATCAAAAAACATTATGTTGTCTTAATCTTATAGAAGAAATCTGTCCTAAGTGCTATTCCAGTATAAAAATATGTTTTATGGAGTTTTCGGACCGGCTCTCCGCTTGTTTTGGATGAATGAAATCAAAGACAAAGGAGCAGCACTTGACCACTTTACTATCCTTTGGGGACTCAAGAAGCCAATAATTAACTGGATAAATTACATTAACTCTTGAGTATGGCGTGGAACAATATTGAGGACCGGAACTTTTGAGTTCTTACTACCTATTATAGCATGGTGCTTCAGTAGACATCTAACCTTCATCTTATTATTTGCACATGCGACATCGTTCTTAGAAATTTTTTTCTTGTATACAAATTTGCATTTGATGCCTCTTGTGTTCGTATTTCTGTGGGAATAACTGTTTCACATGTGGCAGATTTTTAACGAGTTCAATGCCCGGAAGCCGGATGAATATAACATATTTAAGGGGATTACTAAAAACTACCTATTCATAGGAATAGTTGGAATCACCCTTATTCTTCAGGTGAGATTATAGTTAATCCTGACTAGTTTGTCGGTGATCGTTGGACATTGCACCCACTTATATTGCACTTACTGTCCCTATAGATCATTATCATTGAGTTTCTCGGGAAGTTCACCAAAACTGTCCGGCTGAATTGGAAGCATTGGTTGATTTCTGTGGTCATTGGTTTTATCAGGTGAGTATGGATTGCATATCTGCTTTAAGGTTATTCATTTTGCTGTTTCTTCTACGCAGGAATCTGAGGATTTGTTTTAAATCAACACATTAGGTGTTTATCTTATTTGTCAAATTCCTTCCCTCCCAATTGATATTCACAAAGTTTACAGGTGTTGGTATAGTTACGAATAATTTTTCTTGTTGCTCTCTTTCTTACAGTTGGCCCCTCGCTATTGTGGGGAAAATGATACCTGTACCAAAAACTCCTTTAAGTACATTTTTAACTAGGAGGTTTCGTCGTCGAAGAAATATACATAGTAAGCATTAGCATTGCTCTTTTTATTGTTTTGTCACTCTATTGTGTATGATCGATTGGTATATATTTTTCTGGCTAGGCATTGAGGTACATGATATATTGCTTCCTATATTGATTAATGCTATTTTATTCTTTCTTATTTCAGATTAGTGAGTAGGAGGATACAAGTTCCATAGAATTTTGTCCGGTTGGAGGAGCCGACTTTTTATTTGTTATTGCTCAAATGATGATGGTTATGTTAGAATGGAACTCAGTATATACTTATCTTGCTTGACTTCAAACTTTGTAGCAGCAGTAAGTCGTTGTGTTATTTTTGCTTACACCTCCTAACACGGATGTCTTTCGGAAAAGTTACAATTGGTTTTTTTCTTTTTTTGGACCGACTTTTATTGTGAAGTTTATTTGTTTTGAGTAGGAATTGTGGATACTTAGAGATACTAATGATTTCCATTAACGCGTGAAATGGTTTATTTTGGAGAATTATTTTTGGCTTTCATCTTTCGAAAAAAAAAATGTTTTTTAGTTTATTGTCGGACCTTTGCTGCTGTAGCCGTCCCGAAATATTCCTCCTATAAGCAAATTCCTCAAAAAATGCTTTCCTGATGATTTGTCCTTGGGGTGCAAACAGTTGGATGTTTTGTTTTTGTGCGCGTTTCAAGTCTCAATATGACAATATCTGCCCGTCGATCAAAGACCTAAAATTGGGTAATTATTTCAAAATACTACTGAGGATCGCGCTTGCCACATGTCAAGTTCTGATTTTGTTATTAGTTTTGCATATTTTGGTTAGAAATGCTACATAATGGAACTTTGTATATAATGTATAAATCTATTAATTAAATTGTGTATAACAATATATATATGTGACAAAAATATTTTTTTCTTTTTTTGAAAGATTCGTATCATATATTACTATGTAAGAAACCAAACACATGTTTTCCATCTATCCTAAGATTGAAATGAAAAGTCCATTGTTTAATGAATAGGACAGAGGTCTTCTAAACCTTTGGTATAGGTTCAAATCCTATTGGATGCAACTTTTTTACATTNACCGTTCGTTCCGATATAAATAGTGACATAATTATCGATTGACTGTTTTGTTGTCCAAATCGAGTAGAGTAAGTTGTAGCAATAAACTCATTTGACCAATCAATAAAAATACTGTCATATAACTTTTTTTTTCCCTCTTAAGGATAGCCATTGTATGTATAATTTCATAGAAAAATGTAAAAGAATTAAGTAAATATTAGACTTAATTTCTCAATCAAGATTCTTGGCGTAACAATATGGAATTCATAAAGGTCTTCAAACTAGAAAATGAAAAAAAAAAAGTTCAAAAAGCTAATATATGTTAAGAAATTAATTTATTGATTAGTTTAAAAAGTTCAATTTAATAAATAACATATAAAGAATATGTATAAAGTAAAGCTCTTATTTTATGTGAATATATATATACAGAAAAAGTTAAATAAACAAAAGAGGAATAACTACCAAAGGCCCAAGCGAAAGTCAGCCGCCACATAAAGTCTAATGTAACTATGGATAGAATTGAACATCTTCCAAGCCAAAAGCATATTTTACTAACCCAATGTGCGGCTCATAGAACCGTCTCAACAAATTTTTGGGCATAAGATGATTTTTTTTTAGGGAAAAAAAAATAGAAAAGAAAAATTCCCAGAACTAAATTGAACTTTAAAATTTTTAGGCTCTTTTCTATGGAAAATTGCCTTAATAGAACACATGATTCATCTGAATACTTGGAAATAAGAAAAATAAACTGATGACCTTACCGTGACCCACCCCTAGCGGCTCTATTGGCTTCATGGAACACATGATTCATCTGAATACTTGGCAATTAGAAAAAAAAAATTGATTATATATAACAGTAAACCCCAAACTCTGAATGGCATATCATGCCATTTTTTAATGATTGAATTACTTCTCATGCTTCAGACTCTATGGATTGTATATTAAGGCATTGTGGGTAATGGTGAAAGAAAAATAGTTTGACATTGGTCATTCATACTTGTAAATTTGGAAGGTAAATTGGTCCTTTGGCCTGGTCGGGCACTCCTAAAATAATCATTTACTCATTTTCAGAAAAACTCATACAAAATTCATTTTATCTTAGAATACCACGGATAAGGTCCATTTCCCAAAGAGGTATGACCCATCAATTTGGTGGGCTAAATTCCGTTATAACAAAATAATGAATTTTTTTTTGTGGAGTCTCAAGTTTAAGAAAAAAAAGAAAGGAGAGCTTTATAGACACCCTAAATTGATTTCAAAAAAAGGCTGAAAAGAATAATAATAGAGAGAGAATGAAGAGAGAGGACTGCTTCCTTTTTTGTATTTCCTCACATTTGTAGCTCCTCAAGTTTTTTTCTTCGGTAGGTACCTCTTTTTACCAGGAAGGTGAGTCTTTTCTCTTTTTGGTATGAGTTTTTCTTAATTTTTGTTCTTATTTTTGGTTTTATTATCTAATAATCCTCTTTCTAGGAAGGGCAATCTTCCACTTAGATCTTGGATGATCTTTGTATACTTATATCTAGATCTATGGTAGTTTATATTGTTTGTAATTTATTTTTTCTTACTCAAGTAGCAAAAGTACTCACTATTTGTGATATCAATCTTAAGTTCGAATCATATTAAAGTATGCGTAAAAAAATCTATGAACCTTAACGAGGTAAAGTGAAAATTAGGTAGTAGTATGTATGTTCTTTTAATTTATAATTAGTGGAGTCATTAGTTAAGTTTCATTTTAAAAAAAAATGAGAAAGACAACCTAAATTGGAAAAAATTAATTTCTTTTTTTGGAAAAAAAAAGGAAACAATAGAAGATGATTAATTTACAGACCAAAATAAGTGAAAGGATGACTAAAATAAGTAGAGAATTCACTTGCCATAACAAAATTATTAAGTTACAAATATGTATAATAAGGACTTATTTGTAGAAATTTCAAAAAATAAAACCATGATTAGGTTGAGTTATTTTTGATTTTTTCGTTCCTAGATTAGGCATATATATATATATATATTAATTCGGTTGAAGACATATATATAAAATGAAAGATATATGTGATAACCTTTTTTGGCATCCAGTATGTCTCCATTTTTCAAAGTTTTAATATTTATATCCCTTTTTAAAACCTTCAAGCTAGCTTTACTAATTTACCGTTATATTAATTCAAAAATAGGTAGGAGTATGGTCACTATTTTAACCCAAGAAAAACAAATGGTGAACTGCAAAAATGAACGACGAATAACAACTTAGCAATATCGTCACCACCGCGACACCGCCATGATCGCTTTCTCTGTCCCTCATCGAACCAAACCACCGCGACTACAAGGCCCTGTCCTTGCCCGCGACTTGGACCTAGTCAACTCAGCGTTCCAGTGAAGCAGTACTTCATGGTGATTGACACCCACTAGAGAAGAGACCTCAATGCCGAATGGGTCTTCACAATCCTCAAACCCAATCAAGCTATTAGATTATTTGATCGAAAGCCAATACATCTATAACCTGTATAATCTAATCTATGGTGCAACAAAATACTTTTATCTAATATCTTGTTTATAGGTTTGTGTAAAATATTTTTATTTGTTCGTGGAGAATTGACTGAAAAATAGCATAAACATCAGTAGTTTTTTGTTCTCTTAGGATTTAATTCCATTCAGTATTGGCTCCTGCTTGTCCGCCACCAGTTTGCGGAAATGTCTCGATCAAGTAAAATTATGTTTATATGATGTAGTGTATTAGGTACTACAAGGTAAATAAATTAACTAACATATATAGTGGATTAAAAGAAGATTATGGTATAATATTAACAATATATCAATATATATATATATATTAATGATTTATTTGTAGAAAAATATCTTGAAAAATTAAACAAAAAATAAATCAATTATAAACCGGAAAATTAATTATACACACCGATAAATTTATTATATATACTAATAAAGAAATTAAATACAAGAGTAGATTAATTATGTACGATGGTAAATTAATCATCTACTATAATAAATGAATTATATATATATATCGGTAAATCAATCATACAAACTGATAAATTAATTATATATTGGTAAATGAATTATATATATCAATAAATTATTACCATCCTTTTTTTTTTTTTTAAGTTATGTGTTAATAACTATTCCTTTTTCATTTTATTTACTTCTATGTCGTTTTTTAAGTTGTAATGATTTGAGTTTGTCAAATATAGCCCTATATAAGTTAATTTGATATACTCTCGTACATAATTGATTTACTAATATATAGAATTCATTTACTATAGTATAATATTAAGTTACAGGTCTATAAATTTTGTTTACTACAGTATGTAAATAATTTACTGATATATAATTCATTTATCATAATATATAATCAATTTACCAATGTGTATGATTAATTTATTGATGTACATAAATAATTTACCGACGTATATAATTTTTTTTACCATAGCATATAATTAATTTACCAGTGCATATGATTAATTTACCGATGGAGGTAGGTAATTAATTTACTAGTATATATAATTCATTTTTTGATGTACATAGTTGATTTACTGGGATATATATAATTAATTTACTAGTTTTAAAATTGATTTACCGATATATATTATTTATTTACGGGTGTATATGTATACATAATTATTTTATAGTTGTATATAATTAATTTACTAATGTATATGATCCATGTACTTTAATGTATATAATTGATTTACCAATATATACGATTAATTTATAGGTATATGTAATAAATTTATTATTATATATAGCAGAATTTACCACTTTTATGTAACTAATTTAACACTATTCATGTGTGCCCTACTGGATAATTAACTAAAATGTTTTATTTCTTTATGAAATTAATTTATATAAACCGATATCACCTTAATTGTCACGACCCAAACCTCGGGGTAGTGGCAGAAGGAGAATTTCACAAAATTTGGAAATTCTTTTTTTTTTTTTATAAATGTATTATGAATTCCAACCAGTGGACCTATCTCACAGTTCATAGTCACCAATAAACACAAACTGAAAAATTATAAGAAAAACTAAATTCTCAGATAGTTCACTGAGCATCATCATTCACACTTCAACATCAAACTAGAGTGGCATATATAGTTACAGACATTTTCAAAGTAACACACTTAACATAAATGCTAGCAATATCCATAAATTTAACAAGACTTAAACACGAGTCTTGTATCCATACTCCTAGTATTACCAAGTCTCAAACTACGAATAAAAGATAACTTCTTATTCCACTCGTTGACCGTCAATGTCACACTAGACACCACATGTGGAGAAAGTAAGGAGGGTGAGCATAAATTGCCCAATAGGTTACCCAATTTCTCTTTTTAGGAAAAATCCTTTATAAATCTCAAAACATCTGCATAGTTAGTAGTACTGGAACGCATTTCTATAAATATTAAGGATTTAAACCATTTAAAAAAATTATGCTAAAAACCAAAACCAGATATCTAGGTCAAAACATATAAAAGTCTCAATTAAAATAAACATAATGCACATCACATAAATCAACACATCATATGAGTTCTCATCCTCTCATCACAACTAGAGCAACTTATACTATATGTATTGAGTGCTCTCTGCCTGACATCTATCTTTGAAAACCAGAGGGATACCCATGTGTCAAATCCTATCGAACCGGAAGGGCACCGAATGCCTACGCCTATGAATGGAGATAGTCAAAAAAAAAAGTCCCGCGCGGGTTTACGGGCTCTCACCGAAGGCGGGCTTACTAGTCCGCCTACTACAATACCATGATGCCTAAGACGACTCTCGTGCATAATCATATGAAATGTGCAATATATAGAGTCTCAAATAACCATGCAGTGGTTTAACATTCTAGACATACTCTAAATTTTAATTAAAATCAATTTTGTACTTTAAAATCCAAAAGCATAGTTTCTATGGTTTTACCAAATTCCAAGTATAAAAACTTGTATAAAATCATATTAAAAAATATCTAGAGCAGTCTACAATGTTTCACAAATTTATAGTTCATTAAAATAACAATTCAAATAATTCAATTTAATAAAATCACGAAATTTCATTTTTCAGAATAAATTCCAATTTTAATGAAAATAATAGAAAACAAGGAAATTGAATCCCCTACTTCAAAATAGTAATTATGTTGAGCTAACAACGCTAGAAATATCCTCAATTGATCACCGGGTTGTTCGGACAGTTGTTCTCGAATCTCGTCACATTCGCTTGAAAAGTTGACTTGCCAAAAACCAAAACTAGATATTTAGGTCAAAACATATAAAAGTCTCAATTAAAATAAGCGTAATGCACATCACATAAATCAACACATCACATGAGTTCTCATCCTCTCATCACAACTAGAGCAACTAATACTACATTTATTGAGTGCTCTCTGCCTGACATCTATCTCTGAAAACCAGATGGATACCCATGTGTCAAATTCTACCGAACCGGAGAGACACCGAATGCCTACGCCTACCGAATAGAGGTAGTCAAAAAACAAGCCTCGTGCGGGTTTATGGGCTCTCACCGAAGGCGGGTTACTAGTCCGCCTACTATAATACCGTGATGCCTAAGACGACTCTCGTGCATAATCATAGGAAATGTGCAATATATAGAGTCTCATATAACCATGCAGTAGTTTAATATTCTAGACATACTCTATTTTTTAATTAAAATCCATTTTGCACTTTAAAATCCAAAAGTACAGTTTCTATGGTTTTACCAAATTCCAAGTATAAAAACTTGTATAAAATCATATTTAAAAATATCTAGAGTAGTCTACAATGTTTCACAAATTCATCGTTCATTAAAATAACAATTCAAATAATTCAATTTAATAAAATCATGAAATTTTATTTTTCAGAATAAATTCCAATTTTAATGAAAATAATAGAAAACAAGGAAATTGAATCGCCTACTTCGAAATAGTAATTATGTTGAGCTAATGATGCTAGAAATATCCTTAATCGATTACCAGGTTGTTCGGACAGTTGTTCTCGAATCTCGTCATGTTCACTTGAAAAGTTGACTTTTCAAGCGGAGTCTCGAATTGAGAAACAGAGGTCATCACTGAATTCAGAAGACCCAAAAATATTGGTTTAGATATAAAGTTTGTCGAAAACGGGTCTCGGTACAGAACTGGCCAGTGGCACGCAAAATGGTGCAATTCATGAGCTATTTTCTCGATTTTCATGCCACTTCGGAAAATAGTGGTATTTTAAATAAAACTTCATGTCTCGACCTCACTGAGTCCAAATTCGAAGTCAGAACTCAGTTTCGAGATCCTGAACATTAAATGGGCTCAAAAAACCAAAAATTATAAAAATACCACATTTTCGTCACGTTAATTAACGATCTTCCAGTTATCGTTTTAACACTTAAAAATCATGGAATTTCATGTTCCAAACTCCTCTATCACGTGGTAAAATTTTATCGGGAAAAATAACTCAATTCTGAAATAATTACAAAAATATCACAAAAATTAAATATTAAAATATTGCTACAGTAATCAACTTCTCACAGGAGCCGAGTTGGAGGCTGAGAGTGGTCAGAAATGAAAGCTGGAGTCGAGACGAATCCGATGGTGGTGTTGGTGCGGTGATCAGACGTCAGACGGTGGAATGACGGGCGAAAAACCGATCGGCAGACAGTGGCTTCCGACTGCGATTTCTCCGACGAGAGGCGGCGGTTCACGGCGGCAGTACTCGGCACTGGTTCGTCGGCGTCTTCCGGTCACGGTAGGCGGGAGCGTCTGGCATGGCGGCAGCCGGTGGAGCTCGGGTGAATAGTGACCGTGGGTGGCTTCGGGAGACGTCCGTGGAGTAGAAAGAAGAAATAGAGGGTTTTTATGTAATTTTAAAAAATTGTAGCAGTAGGACACGTGGCGCAACCTGATTCGACCGAAAAATAAGTTTCTGAAATTCCACTTTGGCCATAATTTTAAAAAGATTATTTCACTTTAGTCCCTCCTTAATTACACTTTTGTTCCCAATATGAAATTTCATTCTCACTTTTGCCCCAAATGCACCTAGATTTTATCTTGTCTAGATTCAACACCAAATTTATTTTCAATTTTTATTTAATTAATCTAAAAATATAAAATTACCGAGTTGCCCTTGAAGTAAAATTACTTAATTATCCTTACAAAATTTAGGATGTTACAAACTGCATATTTCAGTAATAGATCCTCCAATTAATTTGATTCACCTTTTCAAGTAAAATATGTAACTACCCATCTAACAAACAAAATGCAATTGTTATTATATCTGTATTAATTCCAAAGAAAAAGTAATCGCATAACCATGAATGATATAATACAATTGCTATATTACTGTTTAATATTACTACCTAATTGCAAAAGTAACAAAACCAATAATTCGATGATTCAATTTTCTTAGTAAATGCCAAAAAAGAGTTGTTGGGTCTCAACAAAGTTGCTCTGCCCAATTTGGGTCAATTTAGGCTCGTGAGCGTCTACATGTCTAACAAGCATAACATCAAATACCTAGTGAGCATCAATCGCAAAGAGGGAAACTAACTTGGAATGGTTCCACCGTAGTCGAACCAGCCAAAACTCAAAAAAAAATCAGACGAAACCACTTCCAAATACCACCTATTTACTCTAGACCAACATTAACTTTTGCTTTTCCCGTTAATTATTCATATATATATATATATATATATATATCTACACACATAAAATTTACCTGGCATAGGCTAATCAAAACTCTATTCGTTGACGTTGTCCCGTTGCCAATGATTGCAGATGACATGAACAACGAGTTCTACGAAACGCCGAAGCTCTCTTTTGCGAACATGACCTTCGACGCGATCTTTCTAGATATTATACATGAGTTCTGGATACATACGGCTTCGTAAATCAAGAGCTGTGCTCTGAGTCAACAAAGACTAGAAAAGCCCAATATCAATGGATGCCATTTTTTTTTTTGCAAAGTTAATATTTATGCCCTATTTTTAATATAGATTTTACTTTGTTCCGGATTTGCTCCTCTCTCGTCTCTATCGCCCAAAATCAAATCACCTGATTCGCCATCAAGCAACTCACTGGAGTTCGTGAAGTAGAGTCAAGTTTTCAAGCGTAAATTTTCTGAAGCTCCGTACAGTTTTCGAGCTCAAGCAGTATTTGTAAAAACCCAGTTTTTCTTTAAGGGTAAAATGGTCTTTTGACCAGATTTAAAAAAAAAAATTAGATTATATGTTTTTCTCTCTCTTGCTCTCTGAGACCCGTCCTCCCCCTCTCTCTCTCTCGTTTTCTCTCTCTCGGCTGCGCCACCGCCAGAAGGCTGCAGCTCGCCTCTCGCCACCGTCCACCACCCCAGCCCGCCGACGAGCCTTCGTCAGGCTGCCACGAAGCTCCGCCGCCTGTCCCCGGTGGCCGCCGAACGCCCCCTCGCCGGAAAACACCATTAATGGCAATTTGAAGCTTTTCATCACCGACGACGATTCTGGCCACTGTTCGACCCCCAACTGGTTCCGTTGGATTCGTCTCGTCTCAAGAATCATCAAGGTATATATATCTCAATCCCATTTTATCCGGATTGAAAGTTACTATTTTTGGGCATTTGGAGTTTATTGTTGTAGTTTTTGATCCGGCCGTTGGATTGTATTTTTGAGTTCATTTTTGGAATATACTCGGAAAATTAAGAAGTTTAATATATATATTATGTGGTTTGGTGATCGGCACGAAAATCGAGATCAAACTGTTGATATTTTATCTCATTTTGCGTGCCATCGGTCCGGTATGGGCCCGGACCAGAATTGGATAAATTATATATCTAACCTAGTTATTTTGGGTGCTAGGAATTCAGCAAAGAGGTTCATTTGCGAAATTGAAGCTCCTGTGATAAGTTGACTTTTCGCAAGAGGACGATCGAGGGCTTGGAATTGGTTCCTGACCCCCCGGGCGATCGTCAACGACACCTTGAGGACTCAATAGCGTGGTATCGCTATTCCTGTGAGGTAGGGGTTTAGTTACCTTCATTTTATACCGTTTTTGAGTTAAAACTTATTTTCTGCAGCATATAAGAACAAGTGTATTTTTAATGATTTGAATTATATGTGATGGAATCTGGTTGTACGATATATACTGTATTGCTCTGGGAATTTGCTGTGTGGAGGTTATTTTGGATATATCAAAAATATGGCCGTTATGTTGCCCGTTTTTCTATAAAACCCTTTTATGCATGTTTTACTAAAAAACCAGAGTACAATAGTTTTTACATTTCAGTTCTATATTGCACATGTCATAGGATCATACATGAGCACCGTGTTAGCATCGTGGGTTTTATAGTGTAGCGCTGCGTGCCCCATCGTCGGTGAAAGTCCGTAAACTTGTGCGGGATTTGTTCTTCTGAATACCTCCCCATTTGGCAAGCATATGCAATTCGGTTGCCCCTCCAGGTTTGGTAGGCGACACACGGGTGTCCCTTCCAGGTATGGGCTTAGGTGTCAGGCAGGCTATTAGGCATATTTAGTGCTATCATCCTGGGTCTCCATAGATGAGAGAGTGAGAGCTCATGGGTATGGGTTGATTTGTGTCATGTGCATATGGATTGATGGTTTTGATTACACTGTTTTATATATATGGGCTCCCAGTTTGGATTATATATATATATATATATGCGTGTGTATGTTTTGGATTTGAACTAACCATGCAGGAGTTTTCCATCACTGAACTGTTTTTCTTCGAGGTAACTATTTTCCTACTGGGCATTGTATGTTCACCCCCCCTTCTTCCCTTCCTCAAGTGGTGTTCAGTGCGATCTTGGAAATCAGGAGGAGTAAGAGGCCATCTTGACTGTAGTTCATTTCTTGGTAATGCTAGAAGTCTACTGTTGTGGTATTTGGACTGTTTGGGGTTTTGTATTAGTATTGAACAAAGATTACTACTTTCTATTTTATCTGTAAACTTATGTATGCCATTTTGGGATTTAACTTGTTATTGTAGATGATGATGATGCTTGGACTTATATTTAATTTTCCTTTTTTTCAATTATTATTCGGTCTATGTTTAATGGTGTATATGAATTGTGGGAGAGGTTCACGGGATGAAATTCCAAATACTTAATCAAAATGGACTGTTTACAAAACTAAAAATTTTTAGACACTTTTCAAATAAATCATGAAATTTCCCACTTTTGTGAAATTCCCCTTCTGCCATTGGCCCGGGTTTTGGGTCGTGACAGAAATTTTTGGTATCAGAGCTTTGACTTTAATTGCTCAGATGTATCGCTATTACACTAGACTGAAGTTATTTTTTGACAAGCATGCATTATTATCTCACTAACAGTTTGGCATATTGTTTCAGACTTGTAAGGATGCCTCCTAGAAGAGTTCCGAGGCACCAGCTAGGTGTCGAACCTCTTCAACATCCAGATTTCTATAATCTAATCGAGGCAATGCAGCAGGCATTTGCCCAGATGAGCAGCCCAGACTATCAGCCTCCAGCTCCGAGGGCACATCAGCTGGATCAGTCAATTTACCTCCAGCGATTCATGCGCCTCCAACCAGGGCAGTTTGACGGGAGACCAGTTCCTCTCGCGGCAATTGCTTGATTGCGTGAGATGGAGAGACATTTTTGGTCCCTTAGTGCTCCGGTAGAGTTTTGGGTAATATTTGTCATTACCCGTCTGTCCGGGAGTGCCATTTGTTGGTGGGAGACTGTGGAGCGGATGCAGGATATTGTGGGTCATACTTGGAAAGGGTTTGAGTGGATTTTCAGGGCTCAGTATGCTAATAAGGATCAACAGGATGAGATTATGAATCGGTTTGAGACTTTGGTCCAAGGTAACAGAATGGAGAATGAGTCCCTGATTGAGTTCACTGAGTTGGCAAGCGTTGCACTTGACCCAAGTACGAGTGAGAAGTCCCGAGTTGCAAAGTTCAGGAGTCGTCTGAATCGGAATATTTTCAACAGGATTGGTACCCAGACTTTCCATACTCTTCCTGATATTGCAGTGGCTGCCCAGCGGGCAGAGGTCGTCGAAGAAAGTTTGGATTCCATGAGGAACCAGCGGAGAGGTAATAACAGGAAAGCCACCAGAAAGAACCAAGGGCAGTGTTCAGCCCAGGGTACTCTGAACAATGGGAGTTCGAACAGCAGTGGTTCTTCAGGGGGTGGCAGCAAAGGCAGTTCGTATGGAGGATGTTTTGTTTGTGGCCAGCCGGGTCTTCAGAAGAAGGAGTATCCCAACTGTCTGTAGAAATCTCCTTTTTCTCATGGAGGACTTTAGAGGAGCCAGTCCGGTTCTATTTCTTATCAGAATACTCAAGCAAGGCCGCAACAGTCACAGGGTGCTTCACAGACTTTTACTTCCCCTCAGCCTTATCAGCATCAATACCGCCCTCAGGGTTACACTCAAAACTTTCAGACTCCTCAGGCCTCAGGGAGTCAGGGTGTGCGTGGATATGGCAGTTGTGGTCCAGGATCTAGCAGCAGCCGTCCTAGCCAGGGAAAAGGCAATAAAGGGAAAGGAAAGGTGACTGGCCAAGCCTATACTTTTACTGGGGCAGACGACACTCAAGATCGCACCGGCCGAGGTGTTGTTGATGGTATGATTCTTCTTTCACACTCTTGGGCACATGTTTTGTTTGATACTGGTGCATCCCATTCATTCATATCCTTATTGTTTGCTCAACTGTTGGGGTTGGAATTTTCTGATTTGGATTATGTATTGTTGTTGGGTACACCTTTGGAAGGAATGGCTGATGTGTCTAGTGTGTGTAAGCCTTGTCGGGTTGTGATTGGCGATATAAAGCTTCTTGCTGATTTGATTGTGTTGCCGATGGGACAGTATGACGTGATACTCGGTATGGATTAGTTGTCGAAATATCGAGCCATTATGGATTGTCACACAAAGCGGGTGACTCTTTTTCCTAGTGATGGATATCCTATTGTCTATCAGGTTAGGATGAGTCCGTTGAAGCCTAGTCCTATTTTGAAAGCGTGCATGGGTGGAAGAAAGAAACTTGAGTGTTATGGGAACTTGTTTGCCATGGATGGCGAGGTAAGGACAGACGATCAAGACCTATGGATTCCAGTGGTGTGTGAGTATTCAGAGGTGTTTCCTGAAAAATTACCGGGGTTACCAACAGATAGGGAGATCGAGTTCTGTATTGAGTTAGTTCCTGAAGCTCAGCCAGTTTCTATTCCAGCCTATCGCATGGCACCTATTGAGATGGAAGAATTAAGAGAACAGTTGGATGATTTGCTTTCCAAAGGCTTCATTCACAGTAGCACTTCTCCTTGGGGTGCTCCTGTTTTGTTTGCGAAGAAAGCTGATGGTTCGTTGAGACTTTGTGTGGACTACAGGTTGTTGAATCAGTTGACAGTGAAGAACAAGTATCTTTTGCCAAGGATAGATGAGGTGTTTGATCAACTCGGTGGTTCAAGATTCTTCTCTAAGATCGATTTGAGATCTGGTTATCATCAGTTGAAGATAAGAGAGGATGATATACCTAAGACAGCATTCAGAACTCGATATGGTCATTTTGAGTTTCTGGTGATGCCATTTGATTTGACGAATGCTCCTGCAGCATTTATGGATCTTATGAATCGGATTTTTAGGCCCTTTTTGGATCGTTTTATGGTTGTGTTCATCGATGATATCCTGGTATATTCCAAGACTCGAGAGAGCATGCCGAACATCTGGGAATAGTACTCAAGATCTTGAGAGATCATCAATTGTATGCCAAGAAATCGAAGTGTGACTTTTGGATGTCAGAAGTGAAGTTCTTAGGTCATGTGATTTCTCACGGAGGTATTTCAGTCGATCCCGCTAAGATCGAAGCTGTTCTGGAATGGGAAAGACCTAGGAATGTGACGGAGGTACATAGTTTCCTTGGATTGGCAGGCTACTACCGTTGTTTTGTGCAAGATTTCTCAAGAATTACTTTGCCTTTGACGAAGTTGACAAGAAAGGACGTTAAGTTTGTTTGGGATCACGAAAGTGAAGAAGCTTTTATCAGGTTGAAGTAGAGTTTAACCACTGCACCTGTTCTTACTGTTCCTGACAGTAACGAGCCTTATGTGGTGTATACCGATGCTTTGAAGACGGGTTTGGGATGTGTCTTGATGCAGAATGGTCGAGTTGTGGCTTATGCTTCTCGTCAGTTGAAGCCGCATGAAAGGAACTATCCCACCCATGATCTGGAACTTGCAGCAGTGATCTTTGCCTTGAAGATTTGGCGATGTTACTTGTATGGTGTGAAGTTCGACATATTCTCCGATCATAAGAGTTTGAAGTATCTCTTTACCCAGATGGATTTGAACTTGAGATAGTGGAGATGGGTTGAATATATGGAGGATTATGACTTCGACCTAAAGTATCATCCGGGTAAGGCCAACGTTGTAGCCGATGCACAGAATAGGAAGCCTTGTGGTGTAGCTGCACTAGTGTTCGAAGACTGGAAGAACTCAGTTGCAATTGGTGATTACAACTTGCAGTACTTCGAGAATGAAGGGGTTGCTTGCCTGAGCAACATTGTGATTTCACCATCTCTTCTCTAGACTGTCCAGCGGAGTCAATGGCAAGACAGGAAGTTGAGGACAATCTGGAACTGGTTTCAAAATAGTGGGCAGTTAGATGGTTAGAGCACTAACAGAGAAGGGTTTTTGCTTTTTAGTGGGAAGTTGGCTATAGCGGATGACCCTAATCTTCGAAAAACCATTCTAACTGAGGCTCATAAATCAAGGTTCGCAGTACATCTGGGTAGTACTATGAAGTACCGGGACTTGAAGCGGCAGTATTGGTGGAAAGGTATGAAGAGGGATGTGGCTACTTTTGTGGCTAAGTGTTTGACTTGTTAGCAAGTCAAGGTGGCACACCAAAGACTAGCTGGATTACTTCAGCCATTACCCATTCTGGAGTGGAAGTGGGACAAGATCACGATGGACTTCGTGACCAGTTTGCCGAAGATCTTGAGGAAGAATGACGCAGTTTGGGTGATAGTTGATCATTTGACGAAGAGTGCTCACTTTATACCGATCCGGATGGACTACTCTCTTACTAATCTCAGTAGACTGTATGTGGAGAACAACATACGCTTGCATGGTGTGCCTTTATGCATAGTTTCTGATAGAGATCCAAGATTTACTTCCAAGTTTTGGAGAGCCTTGCAGAAAGCGTTTGGTACGCAGTTGGATATCAGTACAGCTCACCATCCTGAGACAGATGGTCAGTCTGAAAGGACCATTCAGATTCTTGAGGACATACTATGTTGTTTGTTGTTGATTTTACAATAGCTACGCAAGTGCATGTGCCAAAACAAGTAATATAGTAGTGAGTGAGTATCGTCTCCACAGGGATTGATTACCAAAATTATTTGTAAAATTTAAATGTCAAACAAGCTAG
>JXTB01000004.1:2658100-2673606 GCA_002914805.1 Parasponia andersonii
CTTTGGGAACATCACAAAGAAGACGAGGCTACTTGGGAACTCGAAACGGAGATGTACGAGAAGTACCCTCATTTGTTTAACTTTCAGTTAGAAGTTGTATAGTGATGAATACCTTGACTTGTATTTTGAATTCGGGATGAAATTCCTATAAGGAGAGGAGAATGTAAAAACCCAATTTTTTTAGGAGCAAAATGGTCTTTTGACCAGTTTTTTTTTTAAAAAAAAAAATCAGATTATATGTTTTTCTCTCTTTCTCTCGCTCTCTCAGACCCGTCCTCCACCTCTCTCTCTTGTTTTCTCCCTCTCGGCCGTAGCTCGCCTCCGGCCACTGTCCACCACCCCAACCCGCCGGCAAGCCTTCGCCAGGCTGCCACGAAGCTCTACCGCCTGTCCCCAGTCGCCACCGAGCTCCCCCTCGCCGAAAAACACCATTAATGGCCGTTTGAAGCTTTTCATCACCGGCGATGATTCTGGCCACCGTTCGACCCCCATTGGTCCCATTAGATTCGTCTCGTCTCAAAGATCATCAAGGTATATATATCTCAACCCCATTTTGTCCGGATTGAAAGTTGTCATTTTTGGACATTTCGAGTTTATGGTTATAGTTTTTGATTCGGCCGTTGGATTGTGTTTTTGAGTTCATTTTTGGAATCTACTCAAAAAATGGAGAAGTTTGATATAATATTGTGTGGTTTGGTGATCGGTACAAAAATCGAGATCGGACGGTCGAGATTTTGTCTCGTTTTGCATGCCACCGGTCTGGTGTGGGCCCGGACTAGAATTGGACAAATTATATGTCTAACCTAGCTATTTTGAGTGCTAAGAATTCAGCGAATAGGTCCGTTTGCGAAATTGAAGCTCCTGTGAGAAGTTGACTTTTCACAAAAGGACGATCGAGAGCATGGAATTGGTTCCTGACCCTCCGGGCGATCATCAACGATACCTTGAGGACTCAATAGTGTGGTATCGCTATTCCGGTGAAGTAGGGGTTTAGTTACCTTCATTTTATACCATTTTTGAGTTAAAACTTATTTTCTGCAGCATATAAAAACAAGTGTGTTTTTAATGATTTGAATTATATGTGATGGAATCTGGTTGTATGATATATACTGTACTACTCTGGGAATTTGCTGTGTGGAGGTTATTTTAGGTATATAAAAAATATGGCTGTTATGTTGCCCATTTTTCTATAAAATCCTTTTATGTATGTTTTACTAAAAAACCAGAGTACAATAGTTTTTTCACTTCAGTTCTGTATTGCATGTGTCATAGGATCATACATAAGCATCGTTAGCATCGTGGGTTTTACAGTGTAGCGCTGCATGCCCCACCGTCAGTGAAAGTCCGTAAACTCGCGCGGGGTTTGTTCTTCTGATTACCTCCCCATTTGGCAAGTGTAGGTAATTCGGTTGCCCATCCAGGTTTGGTAGGTGACACACAGGTGTCCCCTCTGCGTATGGGCTTAGGTGTCAGCCAGGCTGTTAGGCATACTTAGTGCCATCATCCTGGGTCTCCACAGATGAGGGGATGAGAGCTCATGGGTATGGGTTGATTAGTGTCATATGCATATGGATTGATAGTTTTGATTACACTGTTTTATATATATGGGCTCCCAGTTTGGATTATATATATATATATATATATGTGTGTGTATGTATGTTTTGGATTTGAACTAATCATGCAGGAGTTTTTCATCACTGAACTGTTTTTCTTCCAGGTAACTATTTTCCTACTGGGCATTGTTTGCTCACCCCCCCTTCTTCCCTTCCTCAGGTGGTGTTCAGTGCGATCTTGGAAATCAGGAGGAGTAAGAGGTCATCTTGACTGTAGTTCATTTCTTGGTAATGCTAGAAGTCTACTGTTGTGGTGTTTGGACTGTTTGAAGTTTTGTATTAGTATTGAACCAAGATTACTACTTTCTATTTTATCTGTAAACTTATGTATGCCATTTTGGGATTTAACTTGTTGTTGTAGATGAAGATGATGCTTGGACTTATATTTGATTTTCCCGTTTTTTAATTATTATTCGGTCTATGTTCAATGGTGTATACGAACTGTGGGAGAGGTTCACAGGAAGAAATTCCAAATACTTTATTAAAATGGATTGTTTACAAAACTAAAATTTTTTAGACACTTTTCAAATAAATCATGGAATTTCCCATCTTTGTGAAATTTTCCTTCTGTCATTGGCCCGGGTTTTGGGTTATGACTGTATTAGTCTGGAACCTTTCTTAACATTCTAAGATTCAAGCTAGGAAGAAATCCCATAAATGGGTCTGGGCAAAGTTTAACCAAATAAAATCAAATCAGTACAGATGATTTTGAAGATTCTAGTTCTCATCAGGTCTACTTGTTGCCTTTTTTGTGTTTATGGACGAGGACAAAGTCCATGTAAATTATTTCTTGCATTTTGTTTCTTTTTTGAGTGTAATTACTGAAGCATATAAATTTTAGACGACCCATCAAAAGAGTATTGTTTAAATAGAATAAAAGAACTCTCATCTTACTATTGTTTGTATATAAAAAAATGAATGATTTCCATGAAAGAAAATAAAAATTAGATTGTCAGCAAAAAAAAAAAAAAAACCAAAAAACAAAAGAAGGAAAGAGAACGAGAAAAAATGTTATTTGCATAAAAAAAAAAACTAATTGGTTGCTTTTTTATTTTATTTTATTTTTTTATGTAATACACTGATAACAAACATAACTAAGTTCCCACCATTATAGATTTTTTTTTTCTCTTTTAAAAAAAAGCCAACGTAAATTGAGTAAGTAATATATCTACAGATGATTTACTTTGTTTTCTCTTTATATATATATATATATATATATATATATATAAATCAAGTATATAAGTGATTTACCACCACTATTGATTTGTTTTCTTTTTAATATATATATATATATGTATAAATCATGCAAATAACTGATATATCACCACGTTACTAATTTTTTCAAGTAGTTTAAGTAAATAATTGATTTACTACTTATTTACTATCAATGTTGATTCTATTTCAAAAATTAGATTAGGTCAATCAAGTAAATAATTGATATACTATTTATTTATTATTTTTTCTACGTAAATAATTTATTTACAACCATTTTTATTGCTTTCCTTCTTTTAAGAAAAAGGACAGGTAATTTAAAATTTTCGAGTAAATAGTTATTTTTGTTTTTTTTTTAATGAGTATGACTATATAACTGTAAATCAATATTAAATGAGTGATATATTGCCGCATATCAGTAATAAATTAGTAATATACCATTGTATATGATATTATATCAATGGTAAATTATACAGACTATTGTGACTGTATAGTAAATAAGTTATATTTTACTTTATAATATTGGTAAATAAGTGATATTCTAATATTTACTAAGAGCATAGTAGTAAATATACCATTTTATATTGGTGGTAAATGAGTGATATTATTTTTGAAGTCATAATAAATAAGTGATATACTACTTTATACAGTGGTAAATAGATAATTTACCAAGATTATATTAGTAAATATGCCACTATAAATAAGATATATATGTGTGTATATATATATATATATTTGAGGTCATAGTAAATAAATAATATATTACCTCATAATAGTAGTAAATAAGTAATTTACCATTGGTATAATAGTAAGTATACCACCAAAAATAAGTGATATGTTTTTTAGTCTTTAAATTATGGTAAATAAATGATACGCCACTTTATAATAGTAGTAAATAGATAATTTATTAGGAGTATAATGGTAAATATGCTATCTTATATAAGTGAGAATTTTTTAAAATCAAGGTAAATAAATAAGATACTACCTCATACTGGTAAATAAATAATTTACCATAGATATAATGGTAAATATTCTACCATCTATAAGTGATAAATAAAATAATATACTACCTCATTATAGTGGTAAATAAAAAATTTACCAAGGGTATAATGGTAAATATGCTATCATATATAAGTAATAAATTTTTTAAAGTTAAGGTAAATAAATTATATATCGCTTTTTAATAATGGTAAATATGTCATTTACCACTAAAAATTATATACTGCCATAAGAGGTGATATATAATTTATTTATCAGGACTATAATAGTAAATATGTTATCATTTTATAAGCGATTTTTTTTTAAATTATAGTACATAAATTATATATTACCTTTGAATAATGGTAAATAAGTAATTTACTAAGGGTATAATAATACATACAAATATTTACTATTAAAAAAAGGATATAATTTGTAATGCTTAAGATTCTCACGTGCATAATTAGTCAATAATAAATATATTCATATTGCATAATATATATATTAACTAACTAGTATCAATTTTATAATAAATTGCTCATTCTTTATTGTTAAATACTTTCGTTATATATTATTATATTAATATTTCTCAAATTGTTCTATGCAGTATAAATTTCAATAACCTCAATACGTGTGGAAAATAATAAAATAAATAAAGGGAAAGATTTTGAGATTGATACGTGTGCATTTGCATAATAACAATAGATTAAGAAAAAGTAGATAAAACTAACTTTTAATTGCATTAAACGAGAATATTTTCTATTTAATTAAGAAAATGTATTATGTTTTAATTGGTCATTATTTTTCTTTTTTCAAGTGTTTATTAAAGAATTGATTTTTCTTAGTATGCTAAGGTTATAGTTATGTGTCCTACATATACTTGTTATAACAACAAAGAAAAAGGTTCCTTGAATAAAGCTATATATATATATATATTCTCGTTTATATTTACGTTTTAATGCTATAATTGAAGTTCTAGTAGATTCATAGTAATAGATGACTTTATTTTATTCTTATTAGTAGGCTGCCGCCTCAAAAAGAAGGCACAAACTCCAAAGAAAAATTCTTAACCGCCTTACTTTTATACATATGTTGATGGAGGTTTATCAACAATAAATTTAGAAAAAATTAAGAGACGTGGCTTATGCGAATTGAGTTAATAATTAAAGCAAATAAAGAGAGAGGATTTTATAGTGGTTCAGCCCCGAAAAAGATGAGCTTACGTCCACTGTTTTTCACTATTTTATGGAGAATTACAAGCACGCAAAGTTACAATGTCTCGTCTGAAAATTCCTCTCAAATTGGGAGTCGGAATTCTGAAGTCTGGAAATTGGAAAACTGAAAAGTAATTGGAGTACTCAAAACTTGATCCTCTCTTTGGAACATTGAGTCCCCTTTATATAGGTAAAGATAACCCTATGTCCTTATGATTCTAATTGTGTAAACGGGTAACTATACAATCGGGTAACACAATTTAAGTCACAACATAATTGGATAACCACTCAAAACGGGTAACTGGTTGATCATAAATAGGAGACTTCTGTTTCCTTTTCCTTGTAGGTTTCCTGTTTGACATAGCATATACTTGTTTCCCTTTTCTTTCGGAAGAGGTCGCCCACAACCTATACAGAGAAGGTCGCACATAACTTATGCAAAAGAGGTCACACGACTATACAGAGGAGGTCGCATATAACCTGTGGAAGAGGTCGCACATATCCAATACGGAGGAGGTCGAACTTAACCCTTATGCGATGTTAGGATTTTAGACCGCACAACAATTGCCCCCCAGCTCCATTAGTTCTTTAGGACGAAATGGAGCTTCCAATTACCGTGCGACCTTAAAAATGTGATGTCATGACCTAAACTTGAGGTCTCTGAAGAGTCGAAGAGTCGCCAGATTTCAAATCCCATCTCTCAAGATCACGCGTATCTTTTTCCTGACGGAACGGAACACGTGTAGCCTTTTCTGAGAAAAAGCAGAATTCGAGGAAGTCTAATGATATCAACTGTCTCTCTTTTAAAACCAAATCTTTTCAAATTTTAAATAATTCTGATTTTTCGGAAAGAATCAAATCCCGCGCAAACCTCGGCCTTCAGATTTAAAAATCAAATTCCCTGATCTACGGTTGTGATTTAATGGTACTTGGAATATAAATATCAGAAATCAGCTTGTTCATGTTTCATTTTACTGTTTCCATATCAGAAAATATCGAAACTTCAGAGAACCCTAGAGCGCCGTTTCATCCTTCAGCTCGCACAATCACAGCTTCTTCTCCGACGAAGTTCAAATCATCTCAAATCCTCTGCTTCTGAAGAAAGGTCAGTTCATTTCTTCTCTTATTTCTTCTGTTCTTGAAAAAGTGATTTCAATCTTAAGGAATAAAAACTCATCCCACACTGAAGTGAAATGAGAATTTTTTTTTTGTTTTACACTCTCCCTTTTTCAGTCCATAGGGTAGACTTACTAGATAATAATTAGAAACGAACCTGTGAAAAGAATTTCTAGGGTCTAATACCCTACTTTATTTCCTAACGAACTGCTCGAACATTTACTGATGAACTGCTCGAACATTTTTACGAATCCGTAGACCTTTTAGGAATGAGCTTGCTTGCTTAGTACAGTCTTAGGATGAATACCCAAAGTGCTGGCATAGTGAGAATCCTCGACGCCTGAATCCCTGCATATTTCTTTTCAGATGTCTAGTAGTGAGGAATTTAGGGAAGGGAATGCGTTTTCCGGAGAATCTAACTCGAGTGTTAGCTCCATTAACCTCGAAGACTATCTCGAGCCAGAACCCGAGATAGAAATAACAGGGGCCAGACAGAGTAGTCCTAGAATAGGCGATCTCTCCCAGGATCAGTAGCCCAGACATATCAGGGATGCCCCTGTATTTTTATCTGGCTACGAATACGTAGAAGGGAATTGGTCATATACCAATGTACGGACGAGCTGCACATCTAACAAACTCAGCAAAATTATGAGCAGCTATAAGATCGCCATACCCTTTCGTCTACCAATGGAATTTAACCGACCACACACTCCCCCACATGGACTCGCTTCTTTTTCTGAGGCAGTCTTCAAGTGTAGCGTGCATCTCCCACTCCATTCGTATATAAAATCAATTATTGATTACTATGGGGTCGTCCCTTTTCAATTGACCCCTAATACCTATAGATATATGGTAGGTTTGTATATACTGTACCATAAACTAGGTTTAGAAACCCCTTCATCTGAAGAATTCGCTTGGTTCAACCAGTAAAATCAAATCCGTCAGATCTCGGTTTCTTCTATGCGAGCAAATGGTCGAACCAGGCAATAAAAATAATCTACGGGGTTCGCAACAACATGGGAAAATGGAAAAATCCATTTTTCCATTTTGACTATGCAGCTAACGGCTTCTTTCAGAATCCCGATAGGTAGTCTTCCAATTTATTGTCTTGTTTCTATGTTTATTCTTATACTGATCGCATTCGAATGTCATCGCAGATAACAGGGATCGACCCGGACTCTCCAGGGAATAGCTCGCAAGAGTATATAAAATCAACGACCTTCCAATTGAGGAATTTAATTGGAAGGTACTAGGTACTTCGAATAACCTGGTCGCTTGCGGTCTACTTCCGAAGGGTGCCGTGTTCCCAGACCCCCCGGTTCTCTCGTCTAGGCCATCGAGCTCGAAGAAAAAGCCAAGGAGAAGGATGGATTTAGGTGCCTCGTCTTCAAGAATTAGAAAACGAAAAGCACCGGCCATACCTCCACGCTCAGAGCCTTCATCTCTAGAGACAGTGTCACCACCAGCTCCTCAACCAGTTCCACAAGAAGAAGGTAATTATACGTTCATTCTAATTACCCTTATACAACATTTCCTCGCTCACTAACATGTTCTGTACAGAGATGGTCATTGGTAGCGGCTTGCGAGCACCACCTTCAACTCTCAGGTCCATGGCAAAAACTAAGACACCCGAGAGTACCCTGCCATCAAAAGGGAAGGAGAAGGTAGACAGCTCGAAGAAGAGAAAAGTTGCCTTCGAGGACTTCCCAGCAAGCTCGCCTCCTCCACAACCATCTCAGCCAGCGAGTCATCCTGAACCCCCCACCGAGGCTACCACTTCTTCGGAACTGACCTTGGCAGATAAAGGTGATGAGCTCTTCGCACTCCTCAACCAATTACCAGAGAAGGCTGGTATGAGCACAGCCTTTATCGATCGCTTCACATCCGAAGAAGGTTGGGAGCGGATGAAGCGATGTTCTGCCAAGGTCACTTTCAGATCTGCGATGAGGATGCTGGCCAATGTAAGCTTTTCTATCTTCTCTTCGTGTATACTCTTTTGGTGTTAACAATTAGGGATTTATATATATATATTTTTTTTAGACTGCGGCTGCTGCTGTCCTGATGCACGACCCGGTTCTCGAATGCTTGGAGAAAGCTGAGAAAGTTGAAGAGATAACGCAAGCATTCGAGAACTCGAAAAAGGCTCGGGAGGAGGAGAGAACGGCCTTCCACTTGGAAAAGCAGCAGATGCTCGAGGACCTGGCCAAGGAGAGACTCACCAAGGAGAATCTCGAGGAGAAAATCAAAGAGCTCGAGAAGGTCATTTCTGAGCATCTGGATCGTATGAGGGAAGCGACCACCGAGGCGGTTCACAAAGCTATCGAGGAGTTCAAGGCGACCGAAGTCAAAGAACTCGAAGATAAAGCTAGTGATATTGCCTCGTCGACTATCATTTTCAACATTTTCTGCGAGCATCCGGATTTTTACTTCTCCATCCTTGGCAAGGATGTGGTCGAACTTGTGCAGAGCTGGAGAGAGGATACCACCAAGGCTGGGGATGGCAGCGTGAGCCCTTCTACATGAATTTTTATCCCTTCTACATGAATTTTTTTTTATATACTCTTAGAACAATGCGGGCTTTTGTCCCCCTTCTTTTCTGTTTATGTATGGATGGCTTAATAAATATTTACCTTATATGCTCCTGCAAAATAATGAAAAAACAACAGTAATTTTAACTAAGTAGTCAATCACATGTGATCGATCAGTACGCTTTGCGATTTGAATCCGACTAACTTAAAACGAGTTTTAAGCATTAGGATAGGTTAGGTAGCTTAAGAAAACAGTCAATACGAGTGATGCAAACTCTAACTGTATTTCAAAAGTTCCATGTCAAAATAAAACATAGCAATATATCACTTCGAATAACGAATGTCTTGCTTAGTTACTTTTCTGTTCGAGGAGAGAAATTGCGTAATACGACATGCTGAGGCATGAAGCGAGGAGAAAATCCTAGGATTTTAAGGAGATTCAGATACTTCGACGATCTGAGATTTAGATACTTCGACGATCTAAAACCCTGTCTCCTCTAAATGGATGTTTACATAGTCCCTTAGGAAACCAGTAGGAGATAACATTCTGATCCCACTGCCCCCTGAGTTTTATAGTGTTCGAAAACTGCCATAAAACTATAAAAAATGATCGGAAACGAGCTAAAGTAATAGTCGAAGAAGTATTATTGACGAATGTTAATGAAGATACAGTAGGCTCTTGAAGATAACATAAAAATTTATTGATAATAACGACGAAGCTGGTCTGCATTCTAGGCATGCTCGATCTTTTGTCCATCGATGTGAGCTAACTTATATGTCCCAGGTCGAATGACGTTATCAATAACATAAGGTCCCTCCTAAGAAGGCCCAAATACACTAGCACTATGTTCTTTATTATTAGGTAGAACTCGTCGAAGGACAAGATCTCCAACTTCAAAATGTCTACCTTTGACTTTGGAATTATAATATCGAGCAGTGCGTCGTTGGTATAATGCAATTCAGAGCTGAGATTGTTCACGCCGTTCTTCTAAAAGATCAAGTTCAACTCTCAACAATACATCATTCTAATTTTGCTCATAAATAGATCGCCGCAGGGAGCCCACACCAATCTCAACAGGGATCATCGCTTCATATCCATAAGCCAAGGAGAATGGACTCTCTCCTGTAGTGGTTCATTGTGTGGTGCGATAAGCCCATAAAACTTCTGGAAGTACTTCTGGCCAAGCTCCTTTATGCTCCTCCAGCTTTGTCTTTATATTCTGCTTGAGTATTTTGTTTATCGCTTCGACCTGCCTATTGGCCTGTGGATGAACAACAGCGGAGAAGCTCTTTTTGATGCCCAAGTTATTGCAAAAGTCACGGAACTCGTCACAGTCGAATTGCTTTCCATTATCAGAAATTATGGTATGTGGTATACCATATCGACAGATTATAGATTTGTAAACAAAATCTATCATTTTCTTCGCGGAAATGGTGCTCAAGGCCTCGACTTCCATCCATTTTGTAAAGTAATCGACTGTGACCACTGCATACTTCAAACCACCTCGCGCTAATGGAAGCATCTCGATAATATCAATTCCCCACACAGCAAATGGCCATGGACTAGTCATTGAAGTTAAAGGAACATGTGGTTTTCTAGGAATGGTCGCAAATCGTTGACACTTATCACATTTCCTAGCAAATTCCAATGTATCCTTCTTCATAGTTAGCCAAAAATACCCTTGTCGAAGAATCTTGTTTGCAAGCGCTTGCCCCCCAGAATGATTTCCACATATTCCTTCGTGAATTTTCCTCATAATATAGCGTGCCTTTTTATCATTGACACACAATAATAATGGCGAGCTTAAACTCCTTCGATAAAGTTTTTCATCCTGGATGATATAGCGAGCTGCTTTTATGCGAAGCCGCCTTGCATCGTCTTTATTCTCAGGGAGATCGCCATTTTATATATATCGCATTATGGGGTCCATCCACGATGGTTCTTCATCAACTGGCATAATTACTTGGGGTTCGACCTCGATGCTTGGTGATATAAGAAATTCAACGGGAACTACCTTCAACAATTCTGCATCTTTCGTCGAAGCGAGCTTAGCGAGCGCATCTGCCTGGGTGTTTTTAATACGAGGAAGAAGCTGTATGTCATAAGTGTCGAACGTTAAGAACAACTGCTACACCTTCTCCAAATAGGCCATCATTCTCTCTCCTCTCGCTTGATAATCACCCTTAACCTGACAGACGACCAGCTAGGAGTCGCTATACACTTCAATTATTTCGACCTTCATTTCCTGTGCGAGCTTTAGCCCAGCTATCAGTGCTTCATATTCGGCCTCATTATTCGACGCTGGGAATTTGAAGCGAACCGCATAATGAATATTGTGCCCTTCAGGACTAATTAAAACTATGCCCGCACCTACTCCATTCTCATTCGATGACCCGTCAACATAAAGTTTCCACAACTTTGATGTATCTGAAGCGGGTTTCTCGAGTACTCCCGTTGGAAGATTGACGTCGTATGTAAATTCTGCAATAAAATCTGCGAGGGCTTGACCCTTTATAGCAGTGCGAGGTTGAAAATTGATGTCAAATTGACTCAATTCAATAGCCCACTTAAGCAGCCGTCCTGACGCCTCAGGTTTCTGTAATACCTATTTCAGCGGGAAATTCGTGAAAACCCGGATGGAGTGAGCATGGAAGTAAAGTCGAAGCTTTCTTGATACAATGACGAGTGCCAGCGCCAATTTTTCCATCTCTGGATATCTGGTTTCAGCATCAAGTAAACTTTTACTCACATAATACACAGGTCACTGAATATTTGCCTCCTCGCGAATTAATGCGGCACTCGTCGCATACTTAGAAACAGCGAGATATAGGCATAATTCTTCTCCTGGATTTGGTTTTGACAAGAGTGGAGGGGAACCCAAATGTTTTTTCAATTCTTGAAATGCCTGCTCGTATTTCTCCGTCCACTCGAACCTTTTTGATCCCTTCAACACCTCAAAGAAAGGTTGGCATTTATCGGTTGATCTGGATACAAACCGACTTAGAGCAGCTACTCTTCCTGCTAGGCTTTGCATATCTCTGGGTTTACGAGGAGATTGCATATCAATCAACGCTTGTATCTTCTGAGGATTTGCTTCGATCCCTCGCTGGTTGACCATAAAACCCAGAAATTTTCCAGATCCTACTCCGAATGCACACTTCTGGGGATTTAGCTTCATCTGGTATCTCCGGAGGATTTTGAACATCTCATTAAGGTGCTTGATATGATCTTCAGCTTTCTCTGATTTGACTAGCATATCATCGACGTATACCTCCATTGTCTTGCCAATTTGCTTTGCAAACATCATATTGACAAGACGTTGGTAGGTTGCTCCCGCGTTGATAAGTCCGAAGGGCATCTTTTTATAGCAGTATAACCCTCGATCAGTGATGAACGAGGTGTGTTCTTCATCTAGCTCGTACATGGGGATTTGGTTATACCCTGAATATGCGTCCATGAAGCTCAAAAGTTCATGCCCCAACGTCGCATCTACAAGCTGATCCATTCTCAGAAGAGGGAAGCTGTCTTTAGGACATGCTTTGTTGAGATCGGTGAAATCAATACAGGTCCTCCACTTCCCATTAGGTTTTTTCACCAAGACCGGATTTGCAAGCCAGTCAGGGTAAAAAGACTCTCCTATAAACCCAATTTCGAGCAACTTCTCCACCTCTTCTTTTAATGCGACGTAGCGTTCTAGATTCATGGCCCTTCTCTTTTGTCGTACAGGCTTTTTTGATGGATCTATGTTAAGACGGTGGGATATGATCCTTGAATCAATCCCTACCATATCCGAATACTACCATGCAAAGACGTCTAAATTAGACTTCAGAAAAGCGATCAATGAAGCTCGCACAGGTCCTTGAGCCTCCGTTCCAATCTTTAAAGTCCTGGAAGAAAGATCGAATGATAAATCTTCCAGGTCTTCAACGGGTCCAGTTCTGACTTTATCGTCAATTTCTCGAGGATTGAAGTCTTCACTAGTTGTTTCGTTGACGCTTTCACTGACGGTTCGACTGACGCTTTATCTGACGATCCGACTGGAGCTTCGCTCGCTGCCTCGACTGACGTTTTGTCCGCTGTCATGACTGACGCTTTGCTCGCTGCCATGACTGACGCTTTGTCCGACGGGTGGACCATCATTGCGCGAGATGTCATATCCTTTGCTGCAAGTTTTAGCAAGTTGTTATAACATGTCCTCGCATCATATTGTTTTCCTCGCACCTCGCCTACCCCGTGTTGGGTCAGGAACTTCATTGTTAGATGGTAGATCGAGGTGACAGCTCGTAGTTCTCTTAATGTCGGTCTTCCTAGCACAGCATTGAAGGCAGATGGGCAATCTACCACCAAAAACTGGGTCATTATTGATGAAACCCTTGGATAGGTCCCCACACTGACCATCAGTTCAATCATGCCCATAGGCATCAGGCTGTCACCAGTGAAACCATAGAGTGGAGTGGCGGCAGGCTTCAAGTCGCTCTCATTCAACCCCATCTTTTTGAAGGCGTCGAAGTATAGGATGTCCATAACACTCCCGTTATCGACCAATACTCGCCACAACTGTGTGCTTCCACAGTTAATTTTTATGACCAGTGCGTCATTATGCGGATAATGGACTTCCCTTGCATCTTGCTCTGTGAAGGTGATATCCATTTCCGGTACTCGTTGAAGCTTGCGTGGTCGCTGCTCAAGATGCATGACGTTGGTTAACGGCTGCTGTCGAGCTTCTCGTGCATATCTATCCTGTGCTCGCTTGGAATCTCCTCCAACATGCAGCCCTCCAAAAATAGTTCGCACCTCACGCTGAATTTCTGGAGGTCGCTGTTGGTCTTCTTCCCGCCTTTCGTCGCTCTGCCTGGTGTACTGCCGCAATCGTCCCTCTCTAATCAGCCTTTCAATTTCATCTTTCAGGGCAAAGCAATTATTAGTATCATGCCCAATATCATTGTGATATCGGCAAAACTTGTTGGGGTCGCGCTTTGTCCTGTCCCGCTTCATTGGTTCTGGTTGTCGAAATCGCTCCTTCTGGTTTGTGACTGCATAGATATGATCTATGGGTGCATTCAATTCAGTGTGATTGTTAAACCTCATGGGAGCTTTTGAAATCTCCTGCCTTTTGGGTCTAGGCTGATTCTCATTTGTCTGTTCATTATTCCTCTTGTTTTTCTTATTACCGCTGTTGTTGGTAATGACCGCATCTTTAGTTGCATCTGTCCTTCCTCCTTTTTTAGTCTTTTGAAGATTCTCGCGCAAAGATTCTAACCTCAGATGCCGACCAACTCTTCGGTAGAAGTCTTCGAGAGTTCTACACTCTCGCTCAAGTAATTCCTCCCAGAGTTTTGTTTCTGGTCGCACCCCAGCCATCATAAGAGTAAGAACTTCTCCTTCAGGTGGGTTGTTGACCTTTGCTAGCTCTGAAGTGAATCGATTGAGATAAGACCGTAGAGTCTCCTCTGGACCTTGCCAGATTGCGGACAAACTAACAAGCGGAACAGTGAAATTCTTTGCGGCTTGAAACTGTCTTAAGAACGCCGTCTGTAATTGTTTCTAGGACGAAATTGAGCCGGATTTAAGTCCTCGGAACCACTTCTTCGCTGCTCCCAAGAGTGTTACAGCGAAACATCTACAACGTGCATGATCACTAACCCGATGAAGTTCCATCAAGTCACTGAAGTGATCCATATGGTCCTGTGGATCAGTTTTCCCATCAAAAGTGTTAATGGTGGGAAGTCTGAATCCAGTGGGAAGGGCTGCAGCTCGAACCTCGTCGCTGAATAGCGATTGACGATACCCATCAGCGAGCTCATCGTCCCAACCAGCAAGTGCATCTAATGCGTTCCTTAAATTGTGAACATCGACGTTCAGAGGGAAAGCATCATCCCTTGCTGGCGGTACAAGCAGCCTTCGTTCGTTATCCTATTTCATGGCGGGTTGGTCAGGTAGAGTCTTCTGCGACCTGTGAGAGGAATCCAGTGAAATAGTGCGAGAGACCGACTTTGGTTGTTGTGATGCGATACAGATCGATCATGACTACGTCGTCGCTCTAAATACTATCTTAGGTCTGCAGGATCTTGTCTTGACTCTCTGCTGATTCTTTCGAAGACGCTTCTCGATGGTCGTCTCTGTTCGCCGCTCAAGCGATCTTGACTATTAGTGGATTTATGAGAAGGTTGTACACGATCACGGTTCATACTTGAACTCTCCGTACCAGATTCTGGAGGCAAGTTTGCGACCTTGCCTTTCCCTTTGGAGATGCGATCTTCATGACGCTCCTGCTGAGTTCTTGGCTGGCCGCGTCTTCTTGTCTCTAGGTTCTGTATTCTTTTTTCAGGTAATTGAGCATGACGTTCTTTGAGACGTTTATGTTGTGGTGGGGTCACCATCTGCTCTTCAGCAAGTCATCACAGGGTGTCATTCACCAGGGTCTCCTCTATACGATCCTGTCTCTGGGAAAGGTTTTCTGTTACAGTCATAGTAGGCTGATCCGGAGCAGGGTCTGCCTGTGTATCAGCAGTACTTTGAGGTTGGTTTTGGCTAGTTCCAGTGACTCTGATAGTGTTTCTAGTGTTTGCCATTATTAAAAAAGTGGAATTTGACAAACTTTTCTGCTGGAATAGCCCTCCTTCTAGCGCCAATTGTTGATGGAGGTTTTATCAACAATAAATTTAGAAAAAATTAAGAGATGTGGCTTGTGCGAATTGAGTTAATAATCAAAGCAAATAAAGAGAGGATTTTATAGTAGTTCAGCCCCAAAAAAGATGAGCTTACGTCCACTGTTTTTCACTATTTTATGGAGAATTACAAGCACGCAAAGTTACAATGTCTCGTCTGAAAATTCCTCTCAAAT
>JXTB01000004.1:2673635-2686912 GCA_002914805.1 Parasponia andersonii
GAGGTCACACGACTATACAGAGGAGGTCGCATATAACCTGTGGAAGAGGTCGCACATATCCAATACGGAGGAGGTCGAACTTAACCCTTATGCGACCTTAGGATTTTAGACCGCACAACAACATATAAACTATTGAATTCTATCCCTTGGAAGATGCTATTTTTTTCTTATATTATTCACTCCTTCACAACCAGACCTCTCACAGTTAAGAAAAAGTGTAATTGAGGCCACTTAACAGGTTTCCAATCTATAGAAAATGGAGTTTAGGTATAGAATTTCTCATACTTACTAGTCACTGAGAGTAAACCTCAAGATTCACAACAAGGGTTTAAAGCTTTTCAAGGTAAATTTAGCTTTATTAGTGTTTCTTAGCAACTTTTAATTAGTGTAATATTATCCTATCATTAAATTTTATACAACTTTTATGACAATAATTATTTGAAAATCAAAAGGTTTTAATTGCTGAATTATTTTTGTTAGCTGCTGGAAGTGACAATTGAAAATGAATAGGGAAAAGTTTCTTTTTTTTTTTTTTTTGGCTCTGAGAATAGGAAATAAGTTAGTTTTGTTTTCTTTACTTTGATGATTAACGCGTGCATGGATGTGGTATTTGAAGATACACGAATTTAGAAGCTTTTTATTATTATTATTATTATTTTCTAGAGTCTTGGGATTGGTATGAAATATGAGAGATATTATCCAATTGCATGGTCAATTTGGTTTAGCAAAGATTATTTTTAGCTTCTTATCTGAGACCTCTGAATACTGTTGGATTAGTGAGTTATTAACTATTTTGAAATATTCTTAGAACTTGATTGAAGGTTGAAATTAAAGTTTTAGTAACTGGTTATATAATTTAGTGTAAAAAAAACTTAACTTGTGCCACAAAGTCAGGTTTACTGATTGTGCATATCGAATCTCAGGATAATATTTGTCCTTGGTCTTCTATATCATAAACTGATCTTGATTGCTAAGTGCTTATATAATAACTTAGTTTGTGCATTACCTAGTATTGTGCAAGACATTATATTTTGTTGATACATGCTAAGTACACGATAATCCTTATCAGGTTCTTAGCACACCGCTCCAGAGGATACTATCCTCTGATCTTTTTTATTTTATTTTTTTTTAATTTTAAACAAAAAATAAGTAAATATTTATTTTAACTGTATTGCGAATTTTGCAATTGCTACGCAAGTGCACGTGTCAAACAAATAATACAGTAATAAGTTAAGTATCATCTCCATAGGGATTGCTTGCCAAGTTATTTGTAAATGCTAAATGTCGAACTAGATAGTTTTTAAGAAGTAAGAAACAAAGATTTGCAAGTAAATGGTAAAAACTAAAGTATGCTGATAAAACTGTAAATACCAAACAGAAAATAACGCGAAATATCAATTAAATGTCAACCAGTAGTGGATTTAAGATGGGATTATTGAATCCTCCTCAGTTGCAAATCTGGGTTCAATTGCTGCATCAACGCTTATGGCAAAATCACTCCAGTAAACCGAAAATTCAATCAGCACATAACAATCTTCCTAATTTATTATGTTTTAAGTTCTTCAAACTAGATTTACATATTCCTATGCTAACCCAGCTCTCAAAACACCATTTATAGCATCAATTTTCATTGGGTTATACATGGTAACAATATATTCCTATACCATTATTAATTCAAAGATCTACCAAAGAGATGAGTAAAACATGCATCATTCAAGCTAGATCCAATTAAGATTAATCTTTCCAGATTTAATCCTAATTTATTTATCCTGAATATTGGTGGCCAAGCAATAATAGGAATTAGTAACTAAGCTCACTTGAATGAACTAGAGAAAATTTCCATAATCATCAAAACAATACTTAACCAGTCATTACAACCTTAGATTCATCATAATCCCAGCTAAGAAAAAATTAGCTCATGTTCTGGGGCTCAAATATCAGTAGCCCAAAGTATTCCATAGATTACAGAAAGTCCACGAAAAGAGAAGAAATTAAACACAAAGAATTTTAAAAAGGTAAGGAAAAGTCTAGCTAGATAATGGTAATTGGAGCTCTCTGCTGCTAGTACTCCCTCTCCTTCACCTTTCTACTCTGTACTGTCCTCCTCTCTTTCTTTCTTTTTCCGTATTTTGCTCCCTGCTCAGCTACCACCCCTTCTTCCTATAGTACACTTTCCCTTTATATTAGAGTAGTTAAGGTACCTTAGCACACGTGTCAGCCAAATATGGAGTAAAGACCACTTTTGCTTCATTTTTCCTTAACTGGTATTTAATATTAGCTGTCAGCACTAGCTGTGCGTAAAAGATGCCAGCTAGAAAAAGAATTCTGCTGTTCAGTATTGCTCTGGTGCGTTGCTGCAGCAAAGTAACTCCCAGCCTTGACTTAAGTTCAGTCTTCCTTCAAAGATGCTGCCATTTAAATTCATCAGAACTCAAGTCCTAAATTCAGCATTTCTACTAGAAATTAACAGGAATAAAATAGATATTGACTGTATTAGATTTTTAATATCAGAAACACCGCAGACCAAAATAAAATAAAGAAAAGCACCTAAACTAGACAGTTTTATCCTTTAAAACAACTATCCTAAGATTTAAAAATATACCAAATAACTCTATTTTTATAGAGTTATCACACCCCTAAACTTGAATTGTTACTCGTCCATGTGTGACAAAAATGATACAGACACAAAAGAGTTCTGGTTTACTGACAGCAAAAAAATCATTCCTTAGTTTTCTATTCTACTTTTCAATCTTCATCATTTGATCAGCATCACCCTTCCTCAAATACTAGTTCAATTCATTACAAACTTACTTTCACATGTGATTTTCTTTTGAGTGTGTATATGGAAACTATGGTTAGAATTCTCTGGATTACTCAAGTCATATCAAAGCATGATCATTGGGCCTAACTTCTGGTTTTAAAAGCTAATCTTGTAAATCCTTTTCCATTAGTGCAAGTTAACCAAACACTTAAGACTTATGAGGCTTTAACAATCTTGCACTATTGAGCTTAATTTGGGGGATTTTTGTATTATTACTTGTTTCTTTTCTTCTCTTTTTTTTTTTTTGAATACTCAGATGTCACAATGCCTTTTTACGCGAATGCCAACATTGTGATGAAGGCACCCAGTTACTCAGCAAAGTCACTTTCAGAGTTACTGTAGTATACTCATATTTCAGACCACTGTTTGACGCAAGAGGTTCACATGGAGCTCATGTTACCCCTGGTTACTAAGCAGTTCAAAATAGTGGAGTACTCATTATTCATGACACTTTTTTTTTTCACTCTCCTAAACTTAAACTCAACTTTCTTTTAATGTACCATGCCTACACTAAGTCCTTCATGTTTGGTCTCCTAAATTTCGCCTTAAAAGATTCACAAAATCAGTTATAGAACCTAAAGCCCTCACAGTGATTTAAGATTTCTAAAGCCTTCCAAAAGTCCTCTAATCCATAGTTCTAGTGCAAAGAAAAATTGGAAATTTCACATCTAACAGCAAGCTAAACAATATCCCCAACATTCAATTCAAGGCAATTAATCTCTTAAGTTGAAAATTTTAAAGTAGTGAGGATTTCATAAGATCACAAAACTACAGCATACCAGAGCAACAGAATGCACACAGAAATTAACAAACAACCACACAAAAGAAACACCAATTAGAGTTGAAAATTTTAAAGTAGTGAGGATTTCATAAGATCACAAAACTACAGCATACCAGAGCAACAGAATGCACACAGAAATTAACAAACAATCACAGAAAAGAAACACCAATTAGATAAACTAACAAACCCCCAAACTTAAAACAGGCAGTGTCCCCACTACGACACAAAATGTAAAGAAACACATAAGGAAAATAAAAAAGATACAGTAAAGAAGTGAAAACTCCCTTTTACAATTATGCTGCAGCTCCATTTGAGTCATCTTCATCAGCTTCTACCATGTGCTCATCGTCCAAGTGCTGCAGTATTTCTTTTGGAAATGCATGGAAAATTGGAATGGGTTTGGTGAAATTCTTTTGCAAGGACTTCTTCAGGGCATTATCCCGTTCCTTTGCGTATGCCCAGAATTGCTGCTGCTGGTGGTGAATTTGGTGCAGTATGATCATCAGCTGATACTGCTGTACATCTTGTTGACTCATGCACTACTCCAGGGACTTTAGCTGCTGTAGGATATCGCTATTGTTGCTACTGCTGGATGCTACAGCAGGTCTGCTTGAGGAGGGTCGGTGGGTTGACTCGGCTGGTCCTTTTTGGGTAATTCTGGCCACGGCAATGACATTTATTTCGCCCGTGTTGTGCAACTTTTCTTCATCTACCAGATAAGGGGCACGAACATTGCGACACATCCTGGTAATTAGTGATGGGAAAAATAGTGCCCCTGATTTCCTCACGGTGCACGCACAAATCTCTCTATAAATCATTCGACCCACGTTGATAGATTTACCAGTCAACATGGAATACAACAGCAATACACGCTCCTTGGAAATTGTTTTTCCATGCGTGGTCGGCAGCAAACGAGATTTTAGAAAGTGGTACCATACTTTTGCAGGTGGTTTTAGTAAGCTCTGAAGGCATGTGTAGGCACCCTGGGATGAGACATTCTACTCAGCTTCTGCTATAGCAACAGTCTCTAGCACTATGAGCAGTTTAGGTTCTGTGCTGTTTTCGACGAATTCAAAGTGCTCATCTACCGAATCCCCCAAACCGAAGATGGTATTGATGGCTTCCACACTCAAGGGCACCTGAACTCCTCTAACGTACACGGTGTCCTCTTCTGGATTAGTTAGGTTGGCGTAGAATTCGTGAACTAGAGGCACAATAGGGTCCTCAGGGTGAGCACAGAACAGCTACCAGTTGTGTTGGATGATAACATCTGCAATGAATGGCGGCTTGTTTTGGCTGCTTCAAATTTGAACTTGACTGCTTTAGATGCTTTACGAGCTACACGCTTGATTCCCATTTCTTGTGCAACAACAAAGTTCTTTCCTCCAAACTTGAGTGAAAATGAAACCCTCACCGAAATTGCTAGCGGCCGTCAAAGAAGAGGAGAGTGGTAAGGTGAAGACTGAAAGGAGGTTGTTGTTGAAGGAGATTGTGTGGGCCTAGGGTTTTAAAAGAAAAAAAATTACCCTACTTTTTGTTTTTGGTCTGGAACTGGGTTTGTTGCTGTAGCAAATATATAACACTAATTTCGTTGCTGTAGCAATATGTCATTTCCTTGGAATCTACTGTTCTGCATCAGAATACCAAACTCCATCCTGAATTCCTACTTTCCCACTTGTCTCCACTGTTAAGCCCATTTCCTTGCATAAAAATTAACCACAGATCAAAAATCAAGGTTTCACATCTCGTTACCCTTTTTTTTAAACAACTAACAAAAGAACAGGAAAATGAAAAAATTCTGAAAAATAAAAGAAGAAAAGAATTAAAAGGGTGATAAGCAGTAGGTTACCTCCCACTAAGCACTTAGTTTAAAGTCAATAGCCCGACTTCTTGTTTAGTCATGGGTCTTATAGAGTGACTGAGGTTTTCCCTCTGTCAAATTTAGGTTCCCAGTAGTGCTTTAATCTTTGGCCATTGACCTTGAAATGACGACCTGAGTTTTCTTCCAGTAAGTCAACAGCACCATATGGATAGACCTTGGCAATCTTGAATGGACCTAACCACCTCGACTTCAGTTTACCAGGAAATAGCTTCAATCGAGAATTAAACAACAAGACTTGCTGCCCAGATTCAAAGGTCATTCGTTGGATCTTGCTGTCTTGCCATTTTTTTGTTTTATCTTTGTATAACTTGACACTCTCGTAAGCACACATCTGAAATTCTTCCAGCTCATTTAGCTACAGCAGCCGTGTTTGTCCAGCAGCTTGAAGGTCCATGTTGAGTTTTTTCATCGCCCAATATGCTCGGTGCTCTAGCTCCACCGACAAGTGACATGCTTTCCCAAAGATTAGCCTATATGGAGACATCCCCAACAGTGTTTTGAAGGCTATTTTGTAGGACTAAAGAGCATCATCAAGCCTTGTTGACTAGTCTTTCCTAGTGGGATTCACAACCTTCTCCAAAATTCTTTTGATCTCTCTATTGGTAATTTCTACTTGGCCACTTGTCTACGGATGGTACGCTGTAGCTATTTTGTGCCTCACCCTATATTTGGCCAAAAGATTCTCAAACTGCTTGCTACCAAAGTGTGTTCCTTCATCCCTAATGATGGCTCTTGGAGTGCCATAACGTGTGAAAATATTCTTATGCAGGAACTTCACCACAACCTTGGAATCATTTGTGGGAAATGATGAAGCTTCCACCCATTTAGACACATAGTCTACAACTACCAAGATGTAAAGATTCCCAAAAGATGGAGGAAATGGTCCCATGAAATCTATGCCCCACACCTCAAATAACTCAACTTCCAGAATATTATTTAAGGGCATTTCATGTCTTTGCGAGATGTTCCTAGTTCTTTGGCACCTATCACAAGTCTTGACAAATTCATGAGCATCCTTGAAGATGGTAGGTCAATAATAACCTGATTGCAAAATCTTAGCAGCTATTCTAAAACCTCCAAAATGTCCCCCATATGGAGATGAATGGCAATGATGTAAGATTCTATGAATCTCTTAGCTAGGAACACACCTACGCAAAATCTGATCGGCACATTGCTTGTAAAGGTAAGGTTCATCCCAATAGTAAGCTTTTATATCATAGAAAAATTTCTTTCGCTGCTGGCTGCTCATCTTAGGTGGAAGTAATCCACTAACTAAATAATTAGCAAAATCTACATACCATGGAGTAGTCACCTGCTGTACAACTAAAAGTTGTCCATCTGGGAATGTTTCTCGAATTGGGTCTTTAATCTCCTTTGCTTTTCCTATTTCTATTCTTGATAAGTGATCTGCAACTTGATTCTCAGAACCCTTCCTATCTTTTATCTCCAAATCAAATTCTTGTAATAATAGTATCCATCTAATCAATCTCGGTTTGGTATCCTTCTTCGCAATGAGATACTTGATTGCTGAGTGATCTGTATAAACAGTGACCTTTGTTCCCACAAGATAAGATCTGAATTTATCAAAAGCGAAAACAACAGCTAGAAGCTCCTTCTCGGTAGTGGTATAGTTCAGTTGAGCATCAGATAAAGTCCTGCTGCTATAGTAAATAGAATGGAATACCTTTTCTTTTCTCTGTCCCAAAATAACTCCAACTGCATGATTGCTTGTGTCACACATCAACTCAAATGCTAAAGACCAGTTCGGAGCTACTATAATTGGGGCAGAAATAAGTTTTCGCTTTAGCTCTGAGAATGCTTGCATACATTCTTCATTGAACTCAAAAGATCTGTTTTGCTCTAGCAAAGTGCACAGTGGCTTGGAAATTTTTGAAAAATCCTTTATGAATCTTCTGTAAAAACCATCATGTCCCAAGAAAGTCCTTATGCCCTTAACTGATGTTGGTAGTGGCAACTTCTCAATAACTTCAGTTTTTACCTTGTCCACTTCAATGCCATGCTTGGAAACTCTATGACCCAATACAATGCCTTCTTGCACCATAAAGTGGCATTTTTCCCAATTTAGGATCAGATTAGTTTCTTCGCATCGCTCCAAGACCTTTTCTAAATTCAGCAAGCAATCTTCATAGGATTCCCCAAATACATAAAAGTCATCCATAACAACTTCGAGGGTCCTTTCCACCATATCGCTGAAAATAAACATCATGTATTGCTGGAACGTTGCTAGAGCATTGCAAAGACCGAATGGCATTCTCCTAAAGGCAAAAGTTCCATAGGGGCAGGTGAAAGTTGTCTTCTCCTGATCCTTAGGTGCTATAACAATCTGGTTGTAACCTGAGTATCCATCCAAGAAAAAGTAATATTCCTTACCAGCAAGTCTGTCAAGCATTTGGTCAATGAACGGTAGTGGGAAATGATCTTTCCTTGTAGCCTTATTGAGCATCCTATAGTCCATGCACACCCTCCAACCAGTTACTGTTCTTGTGGGAATTAATTCATTATTGCCATTAGCCACAACTGTTACACCTCCCTTTTTGGGCACACACTGAACTGGGACGACCCAAGAACTGTTTGAAATTGGATAAATTATCCCTACATCTAGCCACTTGATTACCTCTTTCTTCACTACTTCTTTCATAGTTGGGTTCAATGTTCGCTGCTGCTCCATAGAATTGCTGAAGCAATCTTCCAACAGAATCTCATGCATATAGATTGTAGAGCTGATTCCCTTGATATCGGCAATGGTCCACCCTATAGCTTTCTTAAACCTGCGAAGTGCTTCAAGTAATTGATGCACTTGCCCCAAACTTAAAGCTGAAGAAATAATTACCAGTAACATGTTTAAGTCACCCAAATATGCATACTTTAAGTGGGAGGGCAATGGTTTCAATTCCACAACTAGGGTTTCTTCAACTGATGGTTTAGAAGGCTTGAAATCCCTCTCCAATAATTTAAGAGATTCAAATTGCCTCCCTGGTCTAGCAAGTGAATGCTTCGTGTCCACCCATGGTACATATCCCTCTTATTCAATTTCTTCATCAAAATCGGCCTTGGGTGATACTGAAATTAGATTGTTATCATAAGTTCCCTTGAATTGCTTTAGCACAAGTGAATCTAACACATTGATCGTTGAACACTCTTCTATTTCATCTGGAAATCGCATAGCCTTGAACACATTGAAAGTGACATGTTCATCATCAACTCGCATAGTGAGTTCTCCTTTTTGCACATCAATCAATGTCCTTCCAGTAGTAAGAAATGGCCTACTTAAGATTATAGGCACCTCCTTGTCAGCCTCATAATCCAACACAATAAAATCCATGGGAAATATAAACTTGTCCATCCGAACTAAAGCATCTTCGATTTTTCCTTCAGGGTGAGCAAAAGATCTATCTGCAAGCTAAAGAGTAACTGTAGTTGGTCTTGCTTTTCCAATTCCCAACTTTCTGAAAACTGACATAGGCATCAAGTTTATGCTTGCTTCTAGATCACATAAGGCTTTTCCGCAATACGTGTCACCAATAGAACATGGTATTGTAAAGCTTCCAGGGTCTTGAAGTTTAGGAGGAATTTTACTCTATAAGATGGAGCTGCACTCTTTGGTCAGTGCCATTGTTTCAAACTCTCCTAATCTTCTTTTCTTGGAGAGGATGTCCTTCATGAATTTGACATACTTTGGCATCTATTCTAAAGCTTCTACGAGTGGTATGTTGATATGCAGCTACTTCAAAACCTGCAAGAATTTGTTGAATTGCTTGTTTTGCTGCTGCGTGTGGAATCATTGAGGATAAGGTGGCGGTGGTCTGTTATTCTGCTTTTCTGGACAGTCTTGCTATAGCGGATGTAGTTTTTTCCCCAGTTTGCTTTGTTACATTTTCTACTCTATCTTCCTTATCATTTTCTCCTTGGATTGAATAGGGCTCTCTTGATTGTTTAGGCCCTAGCTTAGGCCCTTTCAGCTCTTTCCCACTCCTTAATGAGATCACTTTGCAATGCTCTTTATTCTCACACCTTGGATTTTCTATATCACTTGGCAAAGAACCTTGAGGCCTGCTATTCAAGGCATTGGCTAACTGCCCCATTTGATTCTCCAAGTTTCTGAGTGACGCTGCTTGGCTTTGAATCATTGTAGACTGATTCTGAATGATACTGTCATTTTTCGCCATATACTCCTTTAATAAAGCTTCCATAGAGCTGGATCACTCTGAATATTGTTGTTTTTGATACTGTTGTTGCTGTGGCAGATGATGTTGGAAACCAGGTGGATGGGTTGGTCTATTTGGAGTTGTATCCGAAGTAGCTCCTTGATTGCTCCATGAAAAATTAGGGTGCTACCTCCATCCTTGGTTGTAAGTGTTTGAAAATGGATTGTTGTTCTTGTTATAGTTCCTCACGTAGCATACTAAAGCAGGGTTAGATAGGCAGCTATCAAATGAATGCTCCTCACCACAATAAACACAAGAAATTGTAGCTTGTTGCTCTGTAATTGCTCCAGCAGCCAAATTCATAGATTTCAGGATGTTGGACAGCGATGAAACTTGAGCTGTCAAGGCTGTGACTGCATCAACATCATTAATTCCAACAACACGCCTTCCTGCAGCAACTCTTTCAGTCGGCCATTGATAGTTATTGTTAGCCATTCGCTCCAAAATCTCATAAGCATCATTATAGGACTTTGTAAGAAGAGCACCATTAGCCGAAGCATCCACTATTGACCGAGTATGAGAATTAAGGCCATTATAAAATGTCTCCATTTCGATCCAATGAGGGATTCCATGGTGTGGGCACTTTCTTAGCAATTCCTTAAAGCGCTCCCATGATTCATATAAGGATTCACCATCCAACTGCTGAAAAGCAGCAATATCATTTCGGAGCTTAGCATTCTCAGCTGGTGGGAAATATTTCATCAAAAATTTCTCTGCCAAGTTATTCCAGGTTGCCACCGAATCTAGTGGAATTGAGTTCAACCATGCTCTTGCTCTGTCTCGTAAAGAGTATGGGAATAGTTTCAGCCTTAAAGCTTCATCTGTAACTCATTACAACTTGAATGAATCACACACTTCTATAAACAACCGGAGGTGAAGATGTGGATCCTCTGTTGGTACCCCACTGAATTGTCCCACAGTTTGGAGCATTTGAAATATCACCGGCTTTAATTCAAACTGAGGTGCTTGAATTTCGGGCCTAACAATGCCAGGATTAAGCCCATTGAGGATAGGAATAGTATACTCTCTGATTGCTCTATCCCTGTCATCTGCCATTGCTGCAGTATTATTAGCACCAACAACTTCAGCCATTCCTTCTACACTAGCTAACCCTTGTTGTTGCTCCCTTCTCCTTACTCGAAATGTTCTTTCAATCTCAGGGTCTAAGGGCACTAACTCTTGTTCTCGCTGATTATTCATATAAAAAGTATAAGCTCCTGCAAGAATAACCGCTCAAATAAATAAAGAACAAAAACAAACAATGGGAAGAAAAACAAATTAGTTTCTATTAATAACTTTAGTTCTCTCAATCCCTGGTAACGGCACCAAAAACTTGTTGCGAATTTTATAATTGCTACGCAAGTGCACGTGTCGAACAAGTAATACAGTAGTAAGTGAAGTATCATCTCTACAGGGATTGCTTGCCAAGTTATTTGTAAATGCTAAATATCAAACGAGGTAGTTTTTAAGAAGTAAGAAATGGAGATTTGCAAGTAAATGGTAAAAACTAAAGTATGTTGATAAAACTGTAAATACCAAACAGAAAATAACGCGAAGTATCAATTAAATGTCAACCAATGGTGGGTTTAAGCTGGGATTATTAAATCTTCCTCAGTTGCAAATCTGGGTTCAATTACTGCAGCAACGCTTATGGCAAAATCACTCCAGTAAACCGAAAATTCAATCAGCACATAACAATCTTCTGAATTTATTATGTTTTAAGTTCTTCAAACTAGATTTACATATTCCTATACTAACCCAGCTCTCAAAACATCATTTATAGCATGAATTTTCATTGGGTTATACATGACAACAATATATTCCTATATCATTACTAATTCAAAGATCTACTAAAGAGATGAGTGAAATATGCATCATTCAAGCTAGATCCAATTAAGATTAATCTTTCCAGATTTAATCCTAATTTATTTATCTTGAATATTGGTGGCCAAGCAATAATAGGAATTAGTAACTAAGCTCACTTGAATGAACTAGAGAAAATTTCCATAATCATCAAAACAACACTTAACCAGTCATTACAACCTTAGATTCATCATAATCCCAGCTAAGAAAAACTTAGCTCATGTTCTAAGGCTCAAACATCAGCATCCCAAAGTATTCCATAGATTACAGAAAATCCACGAAAAGAGAAGAAATTAAACACAAAGAAGTTTAAAAATGTATGGAAAAGTCTAGCTGGATAATGGTAATTGGAGCTCTCTGCTGCTAGTACTCCCTCTCCTTCTCCTTTCTTCTCTGTACTGTCCTCCTCTTTTTCTTTTCTTTTCTGTATTTTGCTCCCTGCTCAGCCGCCACCCTTTCTTCCTACAGTATACTTTCCTTTTATATTAGAATAGGTAAGGTACCCTAGCACACGTGTCAGTCAAATATGGAGTAAGGACCACTTTTGCTTCATTTTCCCTTAGCTGGTATTTAATATTAGCTGTCAGCACCAACTATGCGCAAAAGATGCCAGCTGGAAAAATAATTTTGCTGTTCAGTATTGCTCCGGCGCATTGTTGCAGCAAAGTTATCCCTAGCCTTGACTTAAGTTCAGCCTTCATTCAAAGATGCTGCCATTTAAATTCATCAGAACTCAAGTCCTAAATTCAGCATTTCTACTAGAAATTAACAGGAATAAAATAGATATTAACTGTATTAGATTTTTAATATCAAAAACACCGTAGACCAAAATAAAATAAAGAAAAGCACCTAAACTAGACAGTTTTATCCTTTAAAACAACTATCCTAAGATTCAAAAATATACCAAATAACTCTATTTTTATAGGTTAATCAAACTGCATCACAAGAATAATAGTAGATACAAGATATTTTTCTACATACTTATGTGTATTATAATAATATTTATTATTCCTATAGTTGATATAAGTTTATAAAAGATAGGATGACATGATTATTTAAGCATAACTTTCAAAAGGTTAATTTTTCCACGCATTGGATTTAAAGAAATATCATTGTACTGATTTTATGAGATATATTTTAAGTTCATCGTTTAGTCTGTCTACATTGAGTAGGTATGGATTACACAGATGTTCTTCTTGTATAGGTGGGCACGTTGGGTAGGTATGGATTGCACAGACGTTCTTCTTGCATAGGTGGACACAGCTTACCAGCTGCTGAGACTAAATATTGTACTATGAGATATATATAAACACTGCAACAAAAATGCCTTTCAAGGTGCTTTATAAGTGCCTTGAAAGGCCTTTCATGGCACCCACAAAAGCGCCTTGGTTTCAGGTGCCGTGATAGGCCTTAGCTACAAAAGCGCTTATAAGGCGCCGTGAAAGGCATCTTCCATGGTGCCTATAAAGCGCCGTGAAAGACATTTTCCACGGTGCCTATTAAGCACCTTGGTATAAATGGAAGATGCTTTTCACGGTGCTTTATAGGGGGCTTGGTAGATAATTTCCAGGGGGTATTTGTAACGTATTTGTCTATACTACCCCCTAGAATTTTATAAATGTAATCCAAATTCATTACATATACCAAATATTTGAAATAAAATTGAGTATAAATATATATTTACATAGTAATATTAAATTAACA
>JXTB01000004.1:2692140-2730246 GCA_002914805.1 Parasponia andersonii
CAACTCCCTTTCTATATTCAGTCGATAGTCTATCCGCCAATATCCATTCCTTATCCATTCTAAGCACAATTGAAAAAAAAATAAAAAATAAACAATTGATATAAAAAACTAACTAATTCAATTGAGTACCATAAAAAATTGTACATAATCTCCCCTATTTCTAGCATTAACCAATTGAGTAACTAAACCACCAATTATAAATTAACACTCATTTCAAATTATTCTTATATTTCTAAGTACTACCAAGTTCAGAACTTAATTTATTCTTAAATAGTCTCATTTATTACAAACAATTTGTCAATCAACCAAATATAACATATGACAAAATAATATCAACACAAATAATAAACTCAACCAATCCCACACAATTATAACATCATCATATCACCACAACATACAATTTCCTATATGATATCATATCTCATCTAGTTTAAATTTTTCAAAATAATAAGATAAAACCAATGTGAAAGTGACATGCATAAGTCAATAAAAGAAAAAATTTTGAGAAAACATACCTCAGTTTTCTAATTCACAAGTAATCTCAGTACTCTAACTTCTACTAAAACCTGTACGCAAATTAAAATGATAAATTAAATTAAATATCTATAATCCATAATACTTTAAATTAAACATTGAATATGTAAATTTCTAAAAAAATACACAATATTCAATTAAAATTGCATAAATTTGGTTTAATTGACACTAAGGATGGAAATTAAAAAGCATAACCTGACATGAATTGGACGGTCTGAACTGAATTAGATGATTTTCACGATTTGGTGGTTTTTTTGAACGGTACTCCTACTTAAAAAGGGCTTCTCAACATGTCAAACCATTGTACTTTCAGAAAGAAAGAGGAAAAAAAATCAAAAACATCATATTTGGAGACTTGGAGTAGCCAAAAATATCTACATTTTGTATCAAACTATAATCCCTAAAATACAATGCATGTAAAGTCCCTTTCACACGACACCAACACTCAGCACTTATATTCAAATGATGCCATCAAATAAAGTCATCTTTAGTTAAAAGTGTGTTAATTTCATTAGCAATAAATAATTTCTCAAGCTCCAGAACACACAATCGAAAGGCGGAGACCAGATACTCGTTAAGTATAAACAAATATAAACTCTTTCAAATATAACCTAAAACATGAAATTTCTACAAAATAATTGGTCAAAATCATGGTTAAGATAATGAGTAATCTAATTTTAGTGACAAAAATGAGTTTAAAAGCTTAAACGTACCTTATTTACCAGAAAAAATGGTGAAAATGGTGGGAGAGCACTGGCCGTGGCTGGAAGTGAAGAAGGAAAATGGTGAGAAAAGTAAGAGGGAAAAGTGACATGGCCTCGTTTTTTTGAGTCCTTTATATAGGGCCCCTATCTCGGCGCCATATGGGTGCCGAGAAAAGTATATCATTAGGCGCCGTGGAAGTTAAATACCATGGCGCCTAAAAAGCGTTATGGTACATGTGTATCACGGCGCCTTATAGGCGCCGTGAAAGTTATATTCAACGGGGCCCATTAGGCGCCGTTAAAGATTCTATACCACGGCGCTTTTTAGGCGCCGTGGTATTTCTCCGTTTATCACAGCGCTTCCGTACACTCGCCGTGATAGTACACATTTTTAGTAGTGAAAGTGCATTACCTAATCGGTCTGTGTTGGGTAGGTATGGTTTGAATTGGCCATATGTTTCCTTCTCGCATAGGTGAGCATAGCCTATCAATTACCGCGACTTTATAGTCTACTCAAGAGCCCTATAAAGAAGGTTTTCTAAAAAAAATACATTAAAATGAAAAGTTATGGAAAAAAAAAAAAGAATACAATAGGAATTTGAGTAGAGTTTTTGGATAAAATACATTCATGAGCATACATAATCTTTACTTATTGAACATTAACTTATTTAGTTCCTATAATGTAAGTAAGGAAACATATGATGTATAGAGTTACTAGTTGGCTAGCTCGCTTTCTTGTCACTACGATCATACATATGTAGATGAACTTAACTTGTGGGCGATACGTTTTTATATTTTGATATTTTGATGTGGAGCAAGATAAATTGGTAAGAACTTTTTAATTGCATATTTTGTAAACACAACTTTTTTTGTTTTAGAGTTTGAAAAATTTATTATTGGCCACCTTTTTGCAAAACTAGAGTTATGATTTACGAAAGAATAATAATTCTTAATTTGACCAATATAATGATATAGTTAAATTAAGGGATGTTACATATTTGTTCATAAAATCAAAACAGAACATTAGTAAACCATACCTTCCCATTTGTTCAATCCCCTACTCTATATTTGTCTCGTAAATAGGCTACATCCAGATGTTACACTATTTTCACATTTGCATATTATAAAAGCAATTTTAGGCCTGTCTATCTGCCGTGACACTGTTCAGTAGAAGGTTATGCAATACTTGTTAGCATCTAAGGGTTGCAAGATTTATAGTGCATGCTTTAACTGCTTTCCCAAACAATGTACATTGAGGTGATGATGGACTTGATAGGGATCCATCTACATATTCAGACAACCAATCTCCCCGATTTAGCTATGGATGAGCCCATGTGGATGTTGTATCACTGAAATTGGTTACATCATATATGATCTTTAGAAAGCTTAACATCGTGACCATACAGCTGCTTCTCAAATTTTTATTGAGAGTTATATGTTATTATCAATTTACGCTCTCCTTACTTCCATTGCTCTTGGTACTGGCCAAACAGAAAATAAAACATACGAACTATGAATAAATTACGGGAGTTTATTCGATTAAAATTTGTCATTTCTTGGCGTGGCCATTGTTGCTCATTTGGTGGAGTGCGGAAAGAAGAGGCAGCAAAGCTGCAAAGGGGGGAGTGAGAAACGGAGTAGAAAGCCTTGGCTTTAGATTGTACGATTGTGTGGGAAATGATGGAGCCGTAGTGTGAACACGCATATTGAAAATTAAGACTATCAAAAAGCATAAAACCTGCTGTGTCTTTTTTGATTCAATGTAAAAATCCTCTCTGATCTCCTATTTTCCCCAATGTACTCTCCGTATCCTATTTCAAACTGTGTCCACCCAAAATCTATCACACTCCTTTATCACTTTACTATCTTCTATGGAAATTCAAAAATCACTCCAAGAAGTGCTCAAAGATCCAAAATGGAAACCAGATATGGCTCTGAAGAAAGAAAACTAGTTATGGCTGAAGAAATGAAGGCAATAAAACAACAGAACATGGGAAATAGTTTTTAGCCAAACCTGAAATGACTGCGCAAACGTCGTTACAGGGACAAGCTACTAGTATAGGATTCTGAAGCAATCATGCCATTCTACTTGATGTGCATTAGTGTCAATATGCTACCGAATGATTCGGAAATACTCTGTAGCTCCTTCATGCCAATATGCTACTTCATTTATGTACAGTATTCACATGACATGGCACATTAGAGACATCAAATATTTGAAATGCTAGAATGGAAAGGTAAAAACAAATAAAATTTGGTTAATTCTTGTTTACTAAGACAATTATTTTGTTAGGCCACTATGAAGCAAACAATGAAAATGGTGCATGGCATTCTCAACATTTGGAGCATATCTACCAACAGAATAGGCCGGCGACTCAAGACCCCTTTGAACACCTTCACACAAAATGACATCTTCCATCTGCACATTCTCAGCCAAATGCATAATTATGGCTTTAACAACATTGATAATAATAAAACATGATGCAACTTTAGGCTTCATTTCTACATACCTGCACTCTTTCACTATCTTGTAAACTCCTCTCTATGAAAGCTTTGTCATCCTGGGACCACCCCCCCCCCCCCCCCAAAAAAAAAAAAAAAAAAAAAAAGAAAAAAAAAAGTTGAAGAAGATAAAGGCATCACTAATTAACATCTAATCTCTTAAACTTGGGACAATCAAGAAAAGAATTGTAGAATAGCCTAAATTCATATATTCTTTGCTAATATTTATATATTCCTTAAGATTCAGGATAAACCTTTGTAGTCTAAATTCATATCTTTAGAAGTAGACGGAACTAGAGATTACCTTAAGAGAAGGTTCAAGAAAATAGTCAAACACAACTTTACATTTTTTGGGTCCTAATGGGAGTACTAGATTGGTATCCATCCATGGACCATACCTATAACAAATACCATAAAGCTTTATTAATCAGCCTTGTGAAACATAGAATAGCAGAAAAAGCTTATAGAAGAAAGAAATAAGCTGACAGTTGCCTTTCCTGATAATTAAGTACCTATTAATCATAAAATTGGGATACACGAAAGCATATAAAGCTGTGGATCCAAGTCGATCGTAATCATTTTTGCCCTCTACTGAGCCACCTTCACACTTCTGGATGCTAACCTTTTCAAATATCTATATCACAGATGTCAATCAACTAGACTGAAATTTAAGCAAAAAAAGAACCAATATTAAAATATTGAATAACCAAACAAGACTTCATTCAGCCAAGAATGCAGGTAAAAGCACTATAAGGAATCAGTCTCTTGGATATCAGAGAAAATAGAGAAAATAGAGGTCTTCCCCATTCTCTTAACAATTTTAGCACTACCATTTTCGAAACACATAATTACCAGAAAAGTAAAAGGACAGTAAAGCATACTGCAGTAGAGTAGGAGTCAAGCTTAAGACCATTTGCGAGGCCCTTATGTGCATATGGCACATGATATCCCCCATCTAAATAATTGTCAGAAAACACCTGCAACAAACAAACACTAAGTTATCATTTAGGTAAAAAAATGAATAATTCAACATCACGATAAAATTGTTTCACTCTTGAAAATAAAAAATGAGGAAAATTTTTTGTTTTAATAAGAAGGAAATTATACTTATTCAACAGTGAGGATTTGAAATCTGTTGCAAAGGGAAAGAGGCAGGTGCAAGGGACGGCACTTTCATAGACCATTTCAATCATTAAAGTTGTCAGCATGAAAGGTCAATTTAAAATTAAAGTTTTTGAAAAGAATCATATAGTGCCCCATAAATTCGAGTGGATCACGTTTACACATACCTTCCAGTTACATCCAATGGTATACTCCCGTCTACAAATATAACTTAGTGAAGTATCAACTCCATTATTACTCAGTACTTCTGAGCAGCTACCGAGCCATTCATCTGCCACAGCATCTACATCACCCTCAACTTCCTGCTCCATATTAAGAAGAACAAATGGCCCCCATGTAGCTACATGAATTGGGACTAGCCCAAATTCCTGCTCGCCATGGCCAGAGAAATAGACCAAATTATCACCAGAACTTGAAAATATTCAAACTAGAGTCTTAGACTCCTGCCATGACAATATTACAACATACATTTACATTAAAATTCTGAATTCCTGTCATTCTAGTGGCTTTAAGAAGTGGTCCATCCAACCCATAAGTCCATCCCTGCAAAAGATATAAATTTTTTCTGGTTCAAGCATAAGATTTAATTAAATACCAAAGACAAAATAACTGCGGATAATTCAGTTGGATATTTTATCAACGAACCATAAAGATTTTAAAGTTCGCATACATAGATGCATATTTTTGTTTATAAAAATGAAGATAAGGCAACTATATATTTTTCAAATCTCTGCTCCTGCCATATGAAATTAACTTGAAAGATTCCAAAAGCATAGAACTGTTCACAGCCAAATTCATGCATGTGTAATGCAGGCCATTTGGCAAGTGTAGAGGGAAATTGTACACACACACACACACAGATACACACAACAACAACAACAACAAAAAAAAGGTTTGAAGGCTTATTTAAGTTGCCTAGTTCAGGAAAATTTCTTGCCTTTGTTTATTACTTTAGAAGCTACTAGTTGCCAGTGTAGAAAGAATGCTCCTCGGGCTCCTATAGCTGCTGATTATTTGGAATTTGTTTTTTCTCCGATTTTACGAATATGTATTTAAGTATTCAGTTAGGTTTAATCTATGGGATCATATTTATGTAAGTAAATCAATAGAGAGACAATATAAAAGCTCTCGAATCCTATACAGAGGCAGACAATTACTACAGAACAAACTGAGACGGACTGCATTCTAAGTTGTATTGTTTTGTGAATTTCTTGCCAGACTTATTTGATTGTCCTTATAATTTTCTCTAACAAGCTTCCTATGCCAATTCAAAAGACCAAGATATTACTTGTACTCCATGCAAGCGAAGACTTGCGCTAATGGGTCAATGGACTTGTAGTTTGGAAGATAAAGTAGACAAGTAGCTGCCATATCTCCCAGGAAAGCTGGATGATTTGTTCGATTGCAAGATGAGGCTGATTTTATTTTATTATTTTACAGCATCAGAGACATATCACCACCCAGCTTCCCTTACCGTCAGAACTGAAAAGAATGCATGAGTGTTGCCACGATCTCCATACTGCAAAAGAATGTCATGTGTTCTAAAAACCAGTGATTCTAGTCTCCTCCCGATTTTTCAGTATTCTTGTGCAAATGCATTTATTGCTCCTTTAATAACACAAGTATTCAGTATTGAGGAAAGTACACATAGCAATATCTCTTCTTCCATGCTCCTCTTTCTCTCTTTAGCTTCAGTATGCATTCGAAAGTTTTCTCCTCAACAACTTTCCTTCTTATTGGCACTAGACCCTTCCATCAAAATCAAGAATTCCACAACTATACTCCAAATCTACCTAAAGCTATCGTCACAAATTTCATAAAACTGAAGTACGCCAGTCCAGAGTTCACAAAGTCATGACATATAGTAGGACTGATCAAACAAAATCACATCTAATTTCCCAATTTCTTCTCTAAATCATATCGAAACCGCAGAAATAGTTTATAAAGCAATAAAAGGCAAGGCATAGTCTACCTCTACAGTCTACTCACATGATAAGGGCAGACAAAGCAAGACTTTTTCCCACTTCCATGAGCAAGAATTGAAGCATGATGACGACATACATTGTGAAACGCATGAAGCTTCCCATTCTCATCTCGACAGACCAAATATTCAACGTTTCCTAGTCTGCTAAGAAGGATTATCTGAATTATGACCATATTCTTTTGTATTATTTTTTTTTTTCTCTTTTTTCTAAATATAATCATAAAAAAGACCTCAAATATTAACCTGCCAGTAAAAAAGTCACGAGGATCCTTAATCTGTTGAGCACAACCTGACAATCCAGGGGGGAAAAAAAAAACACAAAGGATCTCAAATCATAAAAATCAAAGGAATTATAATTCATTATTTGATTCGACCATAGAAAGTTACGGACCTACGAGCTGCCATCCCCTGTAGAAGACGCGATGGAGTTCGAGGTCGTAAAAGGAAGGGTCTGTGTACCAGCTGCTGGGAGGAGTAACGGCTTCTTCTATGGCGATTCTGGGGTCGAATTGATCGACCAGACTAAGCGTGTGGCCTTCTACTCTCGGTTTCTCGAGGGAGCAGCAGGCTTTGAAGATTCCGCGACGAGTCGAGCCTCGTCGGAGGCTTGACGATGTCGTTTTGAGCGTCGGCATCGTCATCATCGACGTCGTCGCCATAGATAGGCCTCCGTTGAAATGAAGTGGTTCCGAATGCGAATAAAGACGATCAGTTTGCGACGAAGCACGCCACTCCTCTCCCCTGTATGGTGTTTAGTGATTATCCTTTATTATATTATTATTATCTTTTTTTTATAGGATTGATTAATGGCTAATGACTCAACCAACATCCCGAATTAACCCACTTGTTCGTTAAATATAGAGATATTAATTCAATCGTGTCCTGCCTGTGTTGACATGTTGTATTTTATGTCATGTCTTAGTAATTATATTGTATGGGTCCGACTCGTTACGTATTTGTGTATGTGTTGTGCTCGTATTAGATTTCGTATCGACAACAAACATTATCTTATTTATTTAATTTTGTGTCTAATTGTTCATATTTTTTGTATTATGCTATTGTTACGTCTAATCACATTTGTTTTCAATATTAGGTTATTTTTCGCGTTTAATCATATTTATTTATGATATTGTGTTATTTTCGTACTTAATTGTGCTCGTTCTCAATATAATGTTATTTTTATACTAATTACACTCGTTTTAGATACTATGATATTCGTACTTATTTTTTTATTATATTATTCTTGTGAATATTGCTCATTTTTTTTTATATCATATATGATTTCAAGCTAAATTATTTCCATTTTTAAATTTTTATTATTCTTGTTCCATAATCGTTCTCGTTATTGATATTTTTTTTTCAAATTTAGTTATTTTAATATTATTACACATTTTCTTTTAAATAATTACGAATTATAAATTGTTAATTATTATATAATATAAAGAAATTATTTGAAAATTGAGACAACTTTTATATAAAAACAAATCTATTAGAATGTACGTGAGTAATGATAATTAATTTAAATCCTGATAATTAAAGTATATTCCAACTAAATTGATGTATATTCAAATTATATCAATATGTATAACTCAAAAATTATAATTGGCACGTACCTAAACTGTATTTTAATTTCTTAACATTTTAAGTATTTTTTTTATTGGATGTGAGTTTTGCTTTTAATTCTTAATATCTTTAAACTCTTTAGCTCAAATTTATTAAATTTTGGAATTATTTTTTCTTTAAAAAAATTAGAAATTGACATAATACTTATAATATATATTATCTTAACTTAGAAAATATTTTTATTTTTATTTTTCTAGTTTTTTTTAATTCTCTCAGGAACTTTTTATCTAAAGCTCTCTCTTTGTTGTGATTTTTCCTCTTTGGTTGAGATGCAAAATGGAGTTGTGAAAGGTCTATTTATAGGCTAAAACTCTTCCCACTCTACAATGGTTGCCTATTGTCAACAAAATTGAGCCAGTATAGTAAGAGCAAAGAAAAAAAACTTCTTACATTCCATTGTCAAAAAATATCACTGGCTACTATTTTTTGACCGCTAACAATCTTCGACACCTCTACCTTAAGATGGTGATGATAACATTTTTGGAGTGATCTGGTCTGTCTAACCGAGCAGTACAATGTTAAAGGGACAAGCAGTGATGTCAAGTTGTGGCCAAACTATCAAAAAATGAGCCTTTTCCAAACATGCTTGAACAATAGTCCCATGAGACTTCTGAGAATTGTCCGATATGTTGAGGATTGAACTAGCTATCACACTAGTTACAAGTAATGTACAATGGATACAACCCACGAGACATAGGAGATGGGCTGGCTACTCCTTAGCTACGTGATTTATGTCGTGACTGGAATTTCAAAACTGTGATTTTTAGTAATTTTAAATAGAAACAATGATAAACCATGATTTTTCCAAAATTTTACAAAATTAAGTACTTAATATTTTAGTCTTCAAAAGTAAGTAAAATTCAAATTAAGGAAACTCCTCATTAATATAGATTTTTCAAGAAAATACTTTATTTAAATTTTATAGGAATTCCAATTAATTTATCTAGAAATCTTTTGATAAATCATAAATTTCGATAAAGAGGGTTCAGTTTTAAACTTTAGGCCTAAAGTGTAAAATAATTTACATAAAATTATTTATGATTCCAAGTATTCAAATTTGTAGTATTATTATCCTCATACATCTACTCAGTAAAACAACAAACAAGGCTAAATATTAGAAGTAAGAAGAGGAATCAAACAAAATATAAACATCCACTAGGTAATAAGAATAGGATTGTAGGCACAAGCCAAACAGTTTGTCTAACTATTGAGGCCATTACCTCAAATATACAAATACCTAAAAGTAGGAGAAAGTACAGGGTGAGCGCGTAAATGCTCAGTAGAGATTCAATTACTAGTTTCTAACCAATATAAATACTTACTTTCAAGGTTCTGCATGGTGAATAAATATTCAAACAGTTTCTGGAAATTTAATTGAAAATACTGTTCAAATGTTTATATCATTCAAACCATTAAAACATAGTCTCAAAACAAAATCATTATCCAAAAGTTCAAACATTCTAAACCATTATAAAATATCATATCAAAACCAGTATATATCTATTCAAGCCAAGCACATAATAAGCAATACAATCAATGACAAGTCTGAGCCACTAAAGATTGGTAACCGTATATATGCAATGTTGTGTGAGTTACATATTAAGTGGATTATACACTTAACCTTACTATCCTTTTAAGCTTAAGAATTGCTCGTCATTGAGCTTTTTTTATCAGATTTTGTTGTTTTTGGTGTATATTTCAGATGAGGAGTTATGAACCAGAGAATACTGATTTTTGAAGAGAAATCGAGGTTTAATCGAGGTAATTTAGACTAATTATGAGCAAAGACAGAAAAAATCAGTCTCAGTAGAGTGAAGTGGTGCCATCATATGGAGAAATCTGGATAAAAAGTCTAGAAACCTGGCACTGTGGCGCCAAGGAATGGCGCTGCAGCACCAAGTGTAGTGCCATGACATTAAAGTTGTGGTGCTGTAACGCCACTTACACGGCGCAACGGCATCGGGTCAGTTATTCCGTGGTGCTAGGGTGCCATATCCTGAGCTTTTGTGGCATCGCAACGCCATCATTCAGCACTGCAATGCCACCTTTTTGACTTTTTGACACTGCAGCGCCAAATTTGGTGCTGCAGTGTCACAAAGTGCAAATATATTGCAGAATTTCTGGAACATGATCGGTTTTACCTGCAGTATTTAATCCCTCTTCAACTCATTTATAAGGAAAAAGAAAAAAAAAACTAGCAACCAAAGTTAGAGAGAGTTTCTGAAGGAGAAACAACAAGGAATAGAAGGAATCACGAGAATTCGGGAAGAGACCAACGGATCGAACAAGCTTCAAAGAGTTTTTCTTTATCTTTCGTCAGTTTCTTCCTTTATTTTTCTACTATAGATGTGTATCAGATATATCATTATTGTTGCTATGTTCTTCCTTGCATAACTGTGAACTAAGTTCTTTCTCTAGGGATGTAATCAAACCTCTAATGTAATTTAATTGTCTTATTTTGCTCACTTGTTCTTGACATCGATTGATGAGTTAATTATTCTACTTTATGCTTAATGCTTCTATTCATTTGGCCATTGAACTGATTGTTGTGTGAAATCTATATAAACTTGGAAAGGGGAGTATAGATTTGGACACAGGTTGAACAACAAAGGATTACCTAGTTTAGGGTGAGATTGCAAATGATAGGAATATATATAAGTAACTTATGCAACCTTGTATGGGAATTACTAAGCTTAATGAGTTTAACCAATTTACGTTAGAAGTAACATACTATCTTATTTAAACATTTTCACTTATATCTTAGAAAGGAATTTGTGAATACTATTGAATTCTCGGCTGTTAATTCTAAGTGGATGGGTGCAGGTAAGGAAAACTAATAATTGAAGGAGTTAGAAGAGATCCCTAGGTTTTATCTCATTGTTGTAAAACAACTATTGGTTATTTAATATTAATTTCCGTTATTTCCTTTTCTATTGAATTCACATTTTAAATTTTGGTTCAAACAACTACTCATTGTCATTTGGATAAATGATCAACTAGTTTTAGTTAGTACTTAGTATTTGTAATTCATTTACTCTTCATGGGATTCGACTAGTACTTAGTTAGTACTTGCTGTGACCCGTATACTTACGGCATTTTGTGCGTTAGAAATTGTCTCAACAAGTTTTTGGCATTGTTGCCAGAGAGTGCGGTGGTTTTTTTGCATATTTCAGGTGCTAGAATTATAACACGTGTATGAGACAAGCAAGGAGCCTCGAAATCTTGCCTCTAGACCCTTAAATTGAGCAAACTTTAAGAGAGCTTAGAAGATAGAGAAATCAAAGAAACAGCCATTAACCTACCATGGCAGACCAAGATAATCCAAGGTCACTTCGGGACTTTGCCATTCTCGTGGTCAATCGGGTCGGTTTTAGCATCCAAAGAGCAACCATCAATGCCAACAACTTTAAGCTGAAGCCAGCTATTATTTAGATAGTGCAAGGGACGTGCCAATTTGGTGGTTTGCCTAGTGATGATCCCAGCCAATATATCGTGAATTTCTTAGAGATATATGATACCTTCAAGCGCAATAGGGTGAGTGGTGATGGCATTCGTTGCATTTATTCTCATTCTCTTTAAGGGACTAAGCGAAGAGATGGTTGATTACTCTACCTTCGAGATCCATCACTATGTGGGACGAATTACCTCAGAAGTTCCTTGCCAAGTTCTTTCCATCTGCTAAGATAGCTAAGTTGAGGAACGACATTACCTCATTTGTATAGTTCGATAATGAGTCTTTGTATGAAGCTTAGGAGCATTACAATGAGCTAATGAAAAGCTGCCCTCACCATGCAATCCTAAAATGGCTCTTAGTGCAGACTTTTTACAATGGTTTTACGGGGCATTTTAGAGCAATAGTTGATGAAGCAACCGGTAGTGCTTTAATGGGTAAATCTTTTGATGAAGCTTTTGATTTATTAGAAAAAATGGCTGCAAATAACTACCAATGGCCTTCATTCTACAATGAGATTTTGACTCACAAGAAAAGTCTTCACATCTATACTTTTCTCCCAAGGAAAAAAAAAAACCTCACGTATTGAATTTTTTTCTATTTTTTTTTGCAAAAAAAGTGGATGGACTGATTTACATGATGTTTCAAATTTAAGTACAATACAAAGCTTTAAGTTACAAAGTGGTTTTTTCAAATATCATAATGGCATAATTATTTCCAAGTTAGCCACTAGGACATGTTTTTGTAACAAATGTTAAATTTTACACCATCTTAATAAATTTTAGTAAGTTTTTTTCCAAAAAAAAAAAGAAATAATGGTAGATAAGTTTTTACGAAGAATGTATCAGATATCAATACTTAAGTTTTTATACTAATTATATGAGATTCTTTTTTTTTTTTTTTTTTGGGTTAATATCTACTAGGGTCCTCACCCTTTCATTATAGTATCACTTAAGTCCTCAATCTTTTTTTCTAGTACTTTAACTCCCCATTCTTTCTGATTTTGCCACACTTGAGTCCTAGTGACGATTTCTATTAGAATTGCAGTTAAATTTTATGTGGAAAGCTCATGAACTATTTTAATGGAGTAATTTATTTTCGAGTTTTTTGGCATAATTGTCCCTTGAATTTTTCGTGGATTGGCAACGTAGCTCTTGAATTAAAACTTTTTGCAATCAAATTCTTAAATTCTTAAAATACTGACAATTAATTCCAATCCGTTAAGAGCTGTTAAATTGTGGACGAAATTGACATATGTCAATTATGTGCTAGTCATGTGATGCATTCTATAGGGGGTTTAAATGGTATTGCTTTAAATAATCATTTATTTGGGAGGAAAATAAAAATAAATTTAAAAATTTTTCGTAAAAATTCAAATGTTTAAAATTAAAACTTTAAATTAAGTNATTAATATTTAAATTTATTTTTTTAATATTTTTAAATTTCAATTAAATTTTAATTGATTTTAGTTAACTATGGGTAATTTAAATTAGTTTAGAGACAATTTTACTTACCTTTGACTTGATTTAAAGTTTTAATTTTTACCAAAAATTTTTAAACTTCTTTTTATTTTCCTCCCAAATATATGACTATTTAAGGAAATACCATTTAAACTACTAAAAAATGCAGCACATGACCAGCACATGGCTAGCACATGTCAATTCTGTCCATAATTTAACAGGTCTTAACGGATTAGAATTAATTGCCATTGTTTTGAGAATTTAAGGGATTAATTGCAAAAAAATTTAATTCAAGGGTCACATTGCCAATTTACGAAAAATTTATGGGGTAACCATACCAAAAACTCTTTATTTTCTTTTGGTGGAGAAAATAAAATTTTTAAACAGGTATTTTTTTTTTGCTAGGGTAATTTTAAAGAGGTAATAGGCGGAAACATAAAATTAAAAAATTAGGTTCAGATCATAAACTGACTAATTTAGGAGGCCAAATCAGAGTGAGATAGTGAAGATCCAAAAGAGTGTGGCGGAGCCACCATTATTGGAGATCATGAAGTGTGGAGGGAGGAGACTGGTCGTCCGGGAGCAAGATGAGGCAAACTCGGCTATGGAGTCGTTCAAGTTGGCTTTGGAAGCCATGCTTAATGCTACTGATTTAATAAGGACGATAGTGGAGTTGAAGATCACAGAGGTTTTGAAACCCACCTCAAAGTGGCAATGTCAGCTTCGAATCTGACTTAAGACTTGGGTTTGGAAAGAGAATAAGAAGAGGAAAAAGAAGAATCACTAGATTGGGAATCCAAAGATTATGATTTAGTTTTTTTTTTTTTGGTACGACTTCTTGTATTATTTATCTAAAATAAGAAGTAAGATAAACCTTAGTGATATAAGTACATAGATAGGAGCAACTAGCAGTATGCTCACTAAGGAACTAAGATTGAATTTCAAAGGGCTCTATAGTTATATCAAGGGTCGTATTTAGCAAAATTAATTAATTGGCATAAGATGTACCGTGCAGCATGCTAATTACAAAGGGCCCTATAGCAGTGGGAATCGTGATCGCCATCCCTGAACTAATTGCATTGGTTCATAAGATGTACCCTGCAGCATGCTATTTGCAAACAAATTATCATGGTAAACACGACCAAAAAAAGTGATATAACTACATATCTACATTACGGAGAAGACCTTAGAACCTAAGAATTTAGATTGAATTCGAACAGAACTAAAGCTTAGTATTCAAATGGAAATTATTAATACTAAATAAAAACTAAATATCTTAACAAAAAAATGTAAAACTAAATAGGACATTAGAAATAATACCAACTATGGCAAAGCCATAAAACATTGATTATATATCTAGACTCTATCCCTCGCAAATACAAATACAAATACAAAAATGTTGCGCAAAAGCTTTACAGCATGGAGGACAGTGTTGGAAATACCAACCATGGCAAAGCCATAAAACATTGATAATATATCTAGACTCTATCCCTCGCAAACGCAAATACAAAATGTTGTGCAAAAGCTTTACAGCATGGGTAAAGAGGACAGTGCTGGAATTTCAAGTGATTGTAATCTATCTTTTCTAAGAGAGAGTTTTATAGGACTGCCAAAAGGACATCTGTGCTTCGTTGCAGTTTTACATTATGAATGAAGTTAATCGCAATGTCAATGTTAAAACAAGAATATTTCGTTTGCAGGGGAACATGACTAAGTACAGTAAAGAAGAAATAAAGTAGGTTGAGATGTCCGAGCGGGGGGGAAAAAAGAGAAAGAGAGAAAAGTTGAGATGCAAGATATGCCTAAGGATGGAAAAAGAAGCACAAATAGAAAGCATGAATCTATAGTTAATAGAACGAAGAGGCGCTGAGGGAAACACGTAATATGAGTTAAAATAATTACGAAGGATATGACTCTTAGAGACGTAATGGATGCAGTAGCTGTAGAAAGAACAAGAAGGAAAAAAGCTGTACGTAGACTCTTTTCTTTAAGATGTCTCTTTTCCCAGCTGTTTGAGACAAATATTTACTTGACTCCTGCACATGCTCCACTTGTTTAACATCTAATTCAAGCAAAAAGAGAGCTGGCTAAACATTATTCAGTGAAACTCTAAATTAATCCAAGAAATGCCGTTAGTCTACAAGCTGTTCTCAACGCAACTTAAAGGCAGAAAGGCCTGATCTTGTACAAAACTGAAATTAAGCCAAGTTCAACTATACTTGGCTTGTACTCAGTTTTTCTAATTTCACACCTCTTGCTCTAGAAGCGTCGCATTCAAATCCAAAACACTTCGGAGCCTAAACCCCATGGACTCGTGCATCAACCTATGCACACTTTTTTAATTTCACGCATAGAAATTCTATGAAGTAGCATAAGTTTAACCATCAATGATTTTTCATTTTATATTGCAAACATGAAACCTCCTCTAAAATTGTTCCTGTACACGAGCAATTGCATATCAGAATTAGGTAATGATATTAATAAGACACCTAACAAGACAAAAAACATTAGGTAAGTCATCTTGACAATGATGGTAACTATTAGTACAAGGGTTTAACTACTTTGCACCAACAAAAATATGTTCATAATAACAACTATTAGCAGATAATTACATATATTACTAATAAAGAAAAACGAAAAAATCCCAATTCCCACCAACAAAAAAAAAAAGCACAACTTGGAGAGGGAAAGATTTTGTACATGTGTAAGACAAATCCGAAGATGAGCAAATGAGGATCTACACCGGCGGAATGTTGGAGAAAGAAAAGCCCTTGTAACCTTTATAAGCATAGTACGCAATCCTCGTGTAATAGAAACCCGGAATGAACAAGATCGCCCCAAGAATTGCAAAGAAGAGCCCTTAATTTTCACCCAAAAAAAACCCAAATCAAATATCAAAATCAAAAACCCTAATAAATATTTCGAGAAAAGAAAAGCAGTCTTGCTTACCGTGAGCACGGTCGCCGCCTACACGGTTGTAGGCCATGAAGATGCCGAGGATGATGCCGAGGGTGCCGAAGACGAGGAGCGCGACGGCGAGCGCGATCTCCTTGACGGGAGGGCGATTGTTGACGGTGTAGGAAGTCTCCATCATAATGTCCTCGTCCGTAATGGAGAAGGCGTGGTCCACATACGCCATTATCGATTTAGGGGCCAAATTCCAAGTTAGGGTTTCTCAGAACGAGCACCAGGGAACCTTGGAGCCGATTTTGCAGGGGAGGTGTTCGACGAAAGTCCAACGCTCAAGTTTTCGTAAAAAATAAAAAAAGGAGAGAGAGAGAGAGAGAGAGAGAGAGAGAGAGAGGCGTCGAGTCGCTGTATGAGAATTTTGAGCAATGTATTAAATGGTATAAAGTTGTAGACTATATGCTTAATCTGCTTGTGCCGCCGTGCCGTGTTGCGTACACTTCCTTTGAGGTTAGGTTGTTTGAGATTAGAAAAGGATCCAAGAAGAACGAGGGAACGGATTATTCCAACATCTATTTATGTTACGTTTTTCTTTTTCTTTTTTGGGAAAAATCAATTTTCAGAGCCTTGGGATCTAGAAAGATAATCAATCCTAGCCGTTCGTAGGTCCCTAAGTTAGCATGGAAGCTTCTTGAAAGAAAGTAAACCCTAATTTTTATTTTTTTATTTTTTTTATTTTTTTTTAATGAACCCAAATAATAACTTTAATTAGAGTCTTACAGATAACAACTTAGCCGTCAAATTAGAAAAATACATTTAAAAAATAGAAAAATATGACCAAAGACTAAGAAAATTATTTCTTTGGGTTAAAACAAATACCTACAAAAAAAAATTAAGAATACAACTACACCTATCAAGTGTCAGATGTATGTGCATACATAATTCACATACGAATAAAATATGAGATCTAGTAGAGATTATTTTAATAGATAATTTAATAATTATTCGTTAGATCTTAATCTAATGATTCAAAAAAAAAATACTATCAATTAATTCATAATAAAATTTATTCTAATATATTTAATTTAATTATTAAAATAAAATCTAAATATCAAAATTAATTACCCTGTCAATAGATAATAATAAAAAATCATCGTCGTACTAATAAATGGTTACAATGGTTTAAGTCGTTAGATCTATATCNATTTTTTTTTAGCCGTTGGATCACCATCTAATGGTGATCTAATGGCTACAATGAAGTGCATGAAAAGACGTGCATCATTAATGCTCTTTCTCTCTCTTATTTTTTATAATAAAAAAATATGTATGCTAAATTTTCATTGGCCAAATTAATACCTACCCATAGGTAAAAAAAAAAAATACCTACTAGATTTTTTCCCCTTATCTATAGTTATTGCTTCACCTAATACCTATTTATATATTAAGCATAAGCACAGACAAAGTGAAAAAATGGTATGTCATAGTTTGTTTGATTAATATTCTATTTTTAAATTTTAAAAAAAATTATAATTTAATTCTTATCTTTTCCTGATATGATTGGTTCTATTATTATTTTTCTATATTATGGTTAGTCTAATATATATATATTATTATAAAATATAATTTAACAGTGATAATAGGTTATATTAAATTTAGTTCCTTGAATAAATTTTAGTTTTACATTAATTCTATGAAATACATTTATTTTTCTATGTAATGATATACTACATTGTATTTGTACCTAATTATAAATTAGGGCATTAACGCTTAGGCTTCCCATTAATGTTAACTGTCACGACCCAAAACTCAGGCTAGTGGCAGAAGGAGAATTTCACTTAGATGAGAAATTTTTTAATTTATTTTTAAAATATCTTAAAAGTTTCAATTTTATAAACAATCTGTTTAAATAAAATATTTAGAATTTCATCACGTGAACCTCTCCTACAGTTCGAATACACCATTAATGCTAACTATCACGACCCAAAACTCAGGCTAGTAGTAGAAGGAGAATTTCACTTAGATGAGAAATTTCATGATTTATTTTTCAAATGTCTTAAAAGTTTCAATTTCATAAACAATCCTTTTAAATAAAATATTTAAAATTTCATCACCTGAACCTCTCTCACAGTTTGTATACATCATTAAACATAGATCGAATAGTAATCAAAAAACATAAATGAAATTTAAGTCCAAACATTATCATCATCCACAACAAATATCAAATACAAAAATAGCATACATAAGTTCACAGACTTAATAAAAAGTGGTAATCTTATTTCAATGCTAAATCAAAATCTAAACATTGCAACAACACTAAGCTTTTAGCATTAATAAGACAATAAACTACAGTCAAAGATAGTCTCTTAATCCTCTTGGTCACCAAGGTCGCACTGACTACCATCTAAGGAAGGAAAAATAAGGGTGAGCATAAAATGCCCAGTAGAAAAGCAGTTACCTCATTTGAAAATATTTTAGTAATAGAAAGTTCCTGCATGGTGAGTTTAAATCCAAAATATACATGTACAATAGTCTAATATCGAGAATCCATATTGTATATATAAAACAGTATAATCAAATCATTCAATTCATAAGCACATGACACAAATCAATCCATACCCATGAGCTCATATCTTCTCATCAATTGAAACCCAGTATGACAGCTCTAAGTGTAACAAATAGCATACGTGACATCTAAGCTTATACCTTGAGAGGACACCTATGTACCACCTACTAAACCTGGAAGGGCATCTGTATTGCCTATACCAGCCAATAGGAAGATAATCAGAGAAATCAAATCCCGTGTGAGTTTACGAATTCTATACAGATTGTGCGGCACGCAACGCCATATTATAAACCCATGATACAAACATAATGCTCATGTATGATCCTATGATACGTGCAATATAGAATTGAAATATAAAAATAGTCCTACTCTTGTTTTTCAATAAAATAAGTTTTATAGAAAAATAGACAACAAAATAGCCCCATTTTTTAATATATCAAAAAATAACATGCACTCAAAAAAGTCTCAAAGCAATATAGTATATATATTATATAATCAAATTCCATCAAATATATCCAGAACAGTTATAAAATTATGTTTGTCATTATATATTGTATAAAATAAGTTTTAATCAAAAATGATATAAAACAGAGGTAACCAAATTCGTACCTCACACTAGAATAGTGATACCACGCTATTAGAAGCTCAAGGTTTTGTTGGATAATCGTTCGGAGAGTCGGAGTCGGGGACCGATTTCAAGCCCTCGATCACTCTCTCGTGAAAAATCTTCTTCTTAATGGAGCTTTAAATCAACAAATAAAAAATTTTACTGAATTCTTAGTACCCAAAATAGCTAGGTTAGATATATAATTCGTTCAATTCGAGTCCAAACCGAAACTGGATTAGTGGCACACAAAATGAGGTAATCGGTGGCACGCAAAATAAGGTAAACTTAGTCATTTGATTTTGTATTTTGTGCCGGCCACCAAACATAATTAATATATATATATATCACTCTTCTCTATTCCTTGAGTAAATTCTGAAAATGACACCGAAAATGCAATCCAATGGTATGATAAAAAAGTCATATCAAAGCTCAAACTAACCAAAAGTGGCAACTTTTAAACTGGGCAAAATAAGACCGTGAAACACATACCTTGATGATCCTTGCGACGAGAGAATCAAACAAGCTCGGTTTAAGGTCAAATAGACAGACAGTGGTCCCCGTGGCCAAATGGCAGTGCCTGGGGTGCTTTCTCCTTCAACAAAAAACAAGAGAGAGAGAGAGAGAGAGAGAGGGGGGAGAGAAGGAGCAGAGGGATGCCCGAAGGATGAGAGAGAAGGAAGAAGAAGAAGAATGGCCATATGACCATAAGTAGGGCATTGTGTAATTTTTTCAAAATTGCACTTTGACCCAAACTTTCAAAATTCTTGCAATCTAGTCCCTCTAGGAATTGCAATTTAGTCTATATTTTTAAAGAAATTTTGCAATTAAACCACTCTCTTATATAATCCGAAAATTGGTGAAATTTTCAATTTACTCTCTTAAAATCCAAGTTTTTACATTAACAATAAATAAAAATAAAGAATTCAAGCGGAAAAAAATAACTCAATAAAAATACATAAATAAATTTGTCAAGTCTATCCCAAAATTCATAGCAAATTTGTAATTGATGGTCCATGTTTCTTTTAAAATATATGACACATCAAAACTTTAAAATAAAAAGAGCTTTCAAAAAAAAAACTTCTAAAAAAATCTAATGTGTCGGATTTATTTTGGAAATACAACCTAATTATACTTTTTTTTCTTTTTTTCTTTACCTAAAAAATAAATGCAATATAATATTCTTACTTTACCCTTTTTGTTTGTTTAATCCAATATAAAATCCTATATGAAAGGATTTTATTCATACATACGCGAACACCGAAATGTTTTATTCTCATTAAAAAAAAGTATATTTTATTCAAAATATACATCTAGGAAATAGTGGGGAGATATATTAAACTTTTGGGAAAAAATAAAAAGTTACGAGAAATAGGTAAGATATCAAACTTTTGTGCCCACTCTTTCTTTCTCATTAGCTAAAATCGTATTGTTCTCTTCTTCCTTATAACTAATCCTAGTTTTTGGTCTTATGCTGGAGATCATTTGAAGCTATTTGAATCTTATGCTGGAGATCATTTGAAGCTATTTGAATCATATTGACATGGAAAATTTATCACATATCTAAGGGTTAAGAATCTTAAAAAAGAATATTTTCTTATTTCAAAACTAAAACTCATGATCTCAAACATGGATCTTTTTTTTTTTTTTTAATATCCATAAATTTAAAAGACCCCAACAATCTCACCATTTATCTTCTTCATTGCGGGCATCAATTTTTGAACGCAACAACATTACAATTACTATCAATATCCAGCAGTATATCCATCAATTTTAAAGCACCATCACTACCATCAATATCAAAATTTACTCATTCACTTACCTAAATTCTTCAACTAATTATCATACATAAGTCTCAAATTGCCAAGATCGGTTTTTTTTTTTTTTTTTTTTTTTTTTTCTGAAGATAGATCTTTTTTCTAATTTAGGGATTTAACAAGTAAAAGGTGAGGAAAGAGACAAATAAGCCATAAACTTAATTAGATAGATTCGAACTTTCCAAAGAAAAAGATAAACAAGATATGAAAATAAAACGCGTTAGATTTAAACAGAGGAAAAATATTAGATTTACCCATATCTTGGCCTTCCTAGATCTAGATACCCATTTCGACAGACTAGGTGCAATACTCAGATTTATTTGGTTAATCAGATTTTCAATAGTCCTATGTGGTTCGACACATATTTTGCCTTGTGCACCTCATGCCCATTAAGCCGTTCATCTAGATCCAAGGGTCATTAGAAAGGTTGCTGTGATAAAGTCAAAAAAAAAATTGTATAGTAGAAATCCTCGAAATTATATAGAGCAATATTATGACAATATTATATATTCTTGTATTAATAGTACTGTATTAATAGTACGTGCCTAGTGAACTTTTGTTGTTACTTTGATAATATTTTAGAAAAAAAAAAGTGAAAAAAAAGGTTCAAATTCTTAATAGAGAAACATAATGGTATTTAGTAAATAAATATAACAGGTGTACTAACCTATAGTTTTTGAGCTGAATCCATAAAAGTCCAAAAATATTCATATGATTTTTACTTTTTTTTTTTGCTTATATTGAGATTAGAAAAAATATATATAATAATTACACCAACTCAGAAAAAGACAGCTGCCCTAAGAGGCGAGAACTTAACCGACAAGAGAAAAAATATTTAAAAAATGAGCTAAGTAGCTAGAATTTTGTACGTTTTCCTAGGCACATTCGTTTTTCTATAATTGTAATAGATATAGCTCAGTTATCGTTGATCTTCTATTTTTTCTTCTTTTTATTTTAATATTTTTTTAAAAAGACTGACATATGTTTCGATCATCCTTTTGTGTTTTTGTTTGGAACGTAGTTTATCAAATCGTATTGACTAATCCCCTTGTTTTCTTTCTTTTTTTTTTCTTTTTATCGTCTGTATTTTATTAAATTGTGTGGGCAGCCATGCGTTTAGTAGTATTATCTACGAGGAGCCTAATTACACTGATAAAGATCGACCAACACAAAACATCTCGCGATATATAAAAGCATATCGATCTTCCCAGTAAAATCAGTTTGAAAGGGTGGTAAATGCCCCCGAAGAAATTTTACTAGTAAGAAATATTAATTGTTGATGAAGGTTTTGTCAACAATAAATTTAGAAAAATTATGAGATGTGGCTTGTGTGAAAAGGGTTATCAATCAAAACAAATAAAGAGGGAAGAATTTTATAGTGGTTCAGCCCCAAAAAAGATGAGCCTACGTTCACTGTTTTTTACTATTTTCTGGAGAATTACAAGAACTCAAAGTTACAATTTGTTATCCGGAAAGAAGAAGAAAAAATAAAAAAGGTTCTCTCAAAAATTCCTCAGCCTCCCAAGATCAGAAAAAGGTCTCCGATGCTCTACATTGAACTCCCTTTATATAGATAAGGATAGCTCAATGTTCCTAATTGTGAGAATAGATAATTGTACAATCAGGCAATATAATTTGATTAACAATATAACTGGGTAATCACTTAAATAAGGTAACTGGTCGATCTTTAAAGAGAAACTTTTGTTTCCCTTTATAGGTTACCCATTTGAGGAAGCGTAGACTAGTCTCCTTTTCATTCTGGTCGCACTTAATTTATTTGGAGGAGGTCACACGTAACTTATGCAACTGAGGTCGCATGCAACCCTTTCGGAAGAGGTCGCACTTAATCTTACTCATGCGACCTGACATAGGATTTTTAGACCGCACAACAATTGCTCCCCAGCTCCATTAGTTCTTTAGGACAAAATGGAGCTTCCTTCTGATGTAAGTGCAAGCTTAAAAAATGCGACGTCATGACCTAGACTTGAGACCCTTGAAGAGTCCAAGAGTCGCCAGATCTCAAATCTCACCTTTTTCAAGATCACGCGCACATTTTTCTAACAGCTGAAAACGTGTTGCCTTTTCTAAGAAGAATAGCAGAACTCGAGGAGACTTAATGATAGCGATGATGTCAACTGTCATCTTTAAATCGAATCATTTCAAATTTTGAAAAGATACCGATTTAATTTTGAAAAAAATCGAATCCCATGTGAACTTCGGCCTTTAGATCTAAAAATCAAATACCTTGATCTACGGCTGTGATTTAGTGATGCTTGAGAGATAAATATCAGGAATCAATCCGCTTCTTCATTATAAACTCTCTCGTCTTCCATCTTTCTAAAACTAAGTATTTCAGAGCAAAACCCTCCAGCGTCGTTTCATTCTTCAGCTCGCATAGTTCCAGTATCTTCTTTGACGAAGTTACTACAATCCTTCAGACCGTATCTCAGTCCTTCTGTTTTTTGAAGAAAAGGTTAGTATATTTCTTCTCTCCTATTGTTCTTCGTCTGTTCTCAAAAAAACTTATTTTCAGTTTTTATTTCTAGGAATTGAAACACATCCCATATTCGGATGGACTGGAATGAGAATTTTTTCAGATCTCCTTTACCAGTTCGTAGAATAGACTCTTTTCTAAATAATGGACAAAGACGAACTCGTGAAATAGTTTTTAGGATCTGATACCCTATTTATTTATTTACTTTTTTGACAAACTGCTCGAGAATTGTTGATGAATCGGTAGACTGATTAGAAAAAATTCGATGAGCTTGCTTGTTAATACAATCCTAGGGTGAACCTCCAAAATTTGCTAGCATATAGTGAAGATCCTTGATGCTCGCATAGGACTAAACCCATCCGTATTTCTTTTCAGATGTCTAGTAGTGAGGATTTTAGGGAAGGGAATGCATTCTCAGGAGAATCTGAGAACTCCAGTGTTAGCTTCATAAACCTTGAAGATTACTTTGAGCCAGAACCTGAAGTAAAGATAACATGGGTCAGGCAAAATTGTCCTCGCATAGGCGACCTCCCTCAGGACCAGTAGCCTCGACATATCAGGGATGCCCATGCCTTCGCATCGGGCTATCAATACATAGAAGGGAATGGGTCATGTACCAATATAAGGATGAGCTGCACATCAAACAAGCTCAGCGAAATCGTGTGCAACTATAATATCGCCATCTCTCTTTACCTACCCATGGAATTCAATCGACCACACACACCACCACGTGGAATTGCCTCAGTTTCTGAAGCAGTTCTCAAGTGCGGTGTCCACCTCCCACTTCATCCATATATAAAATCAATCATCGACTACTATGGGTCGTCCATTTCCAACTGACTCCAAATACATATAAATATATGGTAGGTTTGTCCATACTTTACCACAAATTAGGTTTAGACTCCCCCACTCCTAAAGAGTTCACTTGGTTTTACCAAGTAAAATCAAACCCGTCAGATCTTGGCTTCTTTTATGCGAGCAAGTGGTCGAACCAGACAACAAAAACAATCTACAGGGTTCACAACAACATGGGAAAATGGAAAAATCCATTTTTCCACTTTGACTATACAGATAACAGCTTCTTTCAAAATCCTGGTAGGTAGTTTTTCAATTTATCGCCTTTTTCTGTATTGTTATATTTATACTAATCGCGCTCGTATGTCATCGCAGACAACAGGGAACTGCCCGGACTTTCCAGGGAACAGCTCGCAAGGGTGTACAAAATCAACGACCTTCCAATTGAGAAATTTGATTGGAAGGTACTTGGTACTTCCAAGAACCTGGTCGCTTGCGGTCTACTTCCAAAAGGAGCCGCGTTCCCTGACCCCCCCATCCTTTCGTCCAAACCTTCGAGCTCGAAGAAAAAGAAGCCGAGGAAGCAGACGGATAAAAGTGTCTCGTCTTCTAAACCTAGGAAATGAAAAGCACCTGCTACCTCCTCAACTTCGAAAACATCTTCTCTAGAAACAGCATCACCACCAACTCCTCAACCTGCTCCTCAACAGCAAGAAGGTAATCATATATATATATATATATATACATATTTTAGTCATCATTGTATTATGTCACCTTACTTGCTGACATATTTGTACAGAAATGGTTATTAGTAGCGGCTTGTGAGCACCACCTTCCACTCTCGGGTCCATGGCAAAATCCAAGACACCCGAGAGTACTCCGTCATCGAAAGAGAAGGTCGACAATTACAAAAAATGAAAAGTTGCCTTCGAGGATATCCCGGTAAGCTCGCCTCCTCTATAGCCTCAAACAATGAGCCATCCTGAACCATCCAAGGAGGCTGCCACCTCTTCATTACTGAACCTGGTAGATAAGGACGAAGAACTCTTCGCACTCCTCAATCAATTACCAGAGAAGGCTGGTATGAGCGCAGCCTTCATTGATCGCTTTACTTCTAAGGAGGGCTGGGAGAGGATGAAGCGACGATCTGCCAAGGTTGCCTTCGGTTCTGCGATGAGGATGCTGGCAAATATAAGCACCTTTTTATTCTCTCTTCAAATGTATTATTTCTTGGTATTAATGGTTATATTTTCAGACCGCGGCTGCTGCTGTCCTGATGCATGACCCGGTCCTCGAATGTTTGGAAAAGGCCAAAAAAGTTGAAGAGATATCCCAAGCATTCGAGAACTCGAAGAAAGCTCAGGAAGAGGAGAAAAAAGCCTTTGACTTGGAGAGGCAGCAGCTGCTCGAAGGCCTAGCCACGAAGAAGTTCGAGAAGGAGAACCTCGAGGAGAAAGTCAAAGAGCTCGAGAAAACCATCTCTGAGTATCTGGATCACATGAAGGAGGCGACAAGAGAGGCGGTTTACAAAGCTATTGAAGAGTTCAAGGCGACTAAAGTCAAAGAGCTCGAAGATAAAGCCAGTGACATCGCCTCGTCGACCATTATTTTTAACATCTTCTGCGAGTATCCGGACTTTGACTTCTCTATCCTTAGCGAGGACGTGGTCGAGCTTGTCCAGAGTTAGAGGGAGGATACTGCCAAAACTGGAGATGCCGGTGTGAGCACTTCTGCATAATAAACACTTGTATTTATTTATTTTTTGTTTCAGAACAATGCGGGCTTGGTCCCCCTTTCTCTATTTGCTTGTATACGGGTACGATTTTTTTAATGAATATTTTTTTTCTTGTCAGACATATTCCTGCAGAATAATCAAAACACAACATTGTAATTTTAACTAAGTAGTCAATCACTATGTGACTGATCGGTACGCTTTTTGCGATTTGAATCCAACTAACTTAAATCGAAATCTAAGTATTAGGATAGGTTAGGTCGCTTAAGAAAACAGCAAGTACGAGTGATGCAAGCTCAATACTGTTTTTCAAAAGTTCCATGGCAAAAGAGGATATAGCAATATATCACATCGAACAGTGAACGTTTTGCTTAGTTACTTTGTTGTTCAAGGAGGGAAATTGCATAATACGACATGCTAAGGCATGAAGCGAGGAGAAAATCCTAGGATTTTAAGGAATTTTAGATATTTCGACGATCCAAAATTCTGTCCCCTCTAAATGGACGTTTTGCATAGTCCCTTAGGAAACAAGTAGGAGATAATATTCTGATCCCCCTGCCCCCCGAGTTTTATGGTGTCCAAAAACTGCCATGGAACTATAAAAGACAAATCAAATGAAGCTAAAATAATATCCGAAAAAATATTATTGACGAATAACATCGAATGACAAAATAATGAAACCGTTGAAAATACATGAAGATTTATATGAAGATTCATTGATAATAACAACGAAGTTGTTCTACATTCCAAGCATGTTCGATTTTTTGTCTGCCGATGCGAGCCAGCTTGTATGTCCTAGGTCAAATGACGTCATCAATAATATAAGGTCCTTCCCAGGATGGTTCAGATACACCAGTACCATGCTCTTTATTGTTAGGTAGAACTCTTCGAAGGACAAGATCACCAACTTCAAAATGTCTACTTTTGACTTTGGAGTTATAATGTCGAGCAGTGTATTGTTTATATGATGCGATTCGAAGTTGAGATTATTCACGCCTTTCTTCTAAAAAATTGAGCTCAATTCTCATTAATACATCATTCTGATCTTACTCATAAATAGATCATCATAGAGAGCTCGAACCAATTTCAACTGGGATCATTGCTTCATATCCATAAGCTAAAGAGAACAGACTCTCTCCAGTAGTGGTTCGTTGAGTGGTGCGATAAGCCCATAAAACTTCTGGAAGTACTTCTGGCCAAGCTCATTTATACTCCTCCAGCTTCATCTTTATATTCTGTTTAAGTATTTTGTTTATCGCTTCGACCTGCCCATTGGCTTCTGGATGAACAATAGCAGAGAAACTCTTTTTTATGCCCAAGTTGTTGCAGAAGTTACGGAACTCATCAAATTCAGTCGAATTGTTTCCCATTATCAGAAATTATATTATACGGTATACCATAACAGCAGATTATAGATTTGTAAACAAAATCTATCATCTTTTTGCGGAAATGGTGCTCAAGGCTTCAGCTTCCGTCCATTTTGTGAAATAATCGATTGCGACCACTGCATACTTCAATCCACCCCGTGCTAATGGAAGCATCCCGATAATATCAATTTCCCAAACAACAAATGACCATGGACTAGTCATTGTAGTTAAAGGAACATATGGTATTCTAGGAATAGTCGCAAACCGTTGACATTTACCACATCTCCTAGCAAATTCCATTGTATCATTCTTCATAGTCGGCCAAAAATACCCTTGTCGAAGAATTTTGTTTGCAAGTGCTTGCCCCCCAAAATAATTTCAGCATATTCCTTCGTGAATTTCCCTCATAATGTAGCATGCTTTTTCATCATCGACACATAATAATAATAATGGCGAGCTAAAACTTCTTCGATAAAGCTTCTCTTCATGGATGATATAGCGAGCTGCCTTCATGCGAAGTTGCTTTGCATCTTCTTTACTTTCGGGAAGATCGTCATTTTGTAAATATCGCATTATAGGATCCATCCACGATGGTTTTTCGTCAACTAGCACGGTTACCTGGGATTCAACTTCGATGCTTGGCGATACAAGAAATTCAATAGGAACAACCTTCAACAACTCTGCATCTTTCGTTGAAGCGCTTTGCAAGTGCATCCGCCTAGGTATTTTCAATGCGAGGAAGAAGTTGAATGTTATAAGCAGTGAATGTCGAGAACAATCGTTGTATCTCCTGCAAATAGGCCATCATTCTCTCCTCTCTTGCTTGGTAATCGCCCTTAACCTGAAAAATGACCAGCTGGGAGTCGCTGTACACTTTAATCATCTCGACCTTCATTTCCTGTGCAAGCTTTAGCCCAGCTATCAGTGCTTCATATTCAGCCTCATTATTTGATGCTGGGAATTTGAAGCAAAGCGCACAATGACTGTTATGCCCTTCAGGACTGATTAAAACTAGGCCTGCACCTACTCCATTCTCATTTGATGACCCATCAACATAAAGTTTCCACAACCTTGATGTATCTGAAGCGGGTTTTTTGAGTAGTGGGAAGATCGACATCATATGTAAATTCTGCAATAAAATCTACGATGGCCTAGCCCTTTATGGCAGTGTGAGGTTGAAAATTGATGTCAAATTGACTCAATTCAACGGCCCACTTAAGTAGCCGTCCTAAAGCCTCAAGTTTCTGTAGAACCTGTTTCAACGGAAAATTCGTGAAAACTCTGATGGAATGAGCATGAAAATAAGGTCGAAGCTTCCTTGATGCGATGACGAGTGCTAGTGCCAATTTTTCCATCTCTGGGTATCTAGTTTCGGCATCAAGTAATCTTTTACTTACNTGCTCGCATTCTTTCGTCCATTCGAACCTCTTTGATCCTTTCAATACTTCAAAGAACGGTTGGCATTTATCAGTTGACCTGGATACAAACCGACTTAGTGCAGCTACTCTTCCTGCTAGGCTCTATACATCCTTGGGTTTACGAGGAGATTGCATATCAATCAACGCTTGTATCTTCTGAGGGTTAGCTTCAATGTCTCGCTAATTGATCATAAAACCCAGAAATTTTCCAGATCCTATCCCGAATGCACACTTCTAGGGATTCAGCTTCATTCGATATTTCCGGAGAATTTTGAATATATCATCAAGGTGCTTGATGTGATTTTCAACTTTCTCCGACTTCACCAACATGTCGTCGACATATACCTCCATTGTGTTGCCAATTTGTTTTGCAAACATCATATTGACAAGACGCTAGTAGGTCGCTCCTGCGTTGATGAGTCCGAAGGGCATCTTCTTATAGCAGTACAATCCTCGATCAATGATGAACGAGGTATGCTCCTCATCTAGCTCGTACATGGGGATTTGATTGTATCCAGAATACGCGTCCATGAATCTTAAGAGTTCATGCCCCGATGTCGCATCTATAAGCTGGTCGATTCTTGGAAGGGGGAAGCTGTCTTTTGGGCACGCTTTGTTGAGATCAGTGAAATCAATGCACGTTCTCTACTTCCCATTGGGTTTCTTTACCAAAACCGGGTTAGCAAGCCAATTGGGGTAAAAAAATTCCTTTATAAATCCAATTTCGAGCAGCTTCTCCACCTCTTCTTTCAACGTGACGTAATGCTCTGGATTCATAGCTCTTCTTTTCTGCCGTACAGGCTTTTTTGTCAGTTCTATGTTAAGACGGTAGCATATGATATTTGAATCGATCCCTACCATGTCCGAATGTTGCCATGCGAAGACATCCAAATTAGATTTCAGAAAAGTGACCAACGAAGCTCACATAGGTTCTTGAATCTTCGTTCCAATCCTTAAAGTCTTAGAGGACATGTCGAATGATAAATCCTTCAAATCTTCAATGGGTCCAGTTCTGATCTCTTCGTCTATTTCTTGAGGATCGAAGTCTTCGCTGGTCGTGTCGATTGACGCTTTAACTGACACTTCGACTAACGCTTTGTCTGACGCTTCAACTGATGCTTCGACTGACGTTTTGCCCGATGTTTCGACTGACGCTTCTTTTGGTAGCTGGACCATCATTGTGCGAGGCATCACATCCTTTGCTGTGAGTTTCAACGAGTTGTTATAATAAGTCTACGCATCATATTGGTTTCCTCACACCTCGCCTACCCCGTGTTGGGTCGGGAATTTCATAGTGAGATGGTAGATTGAAGTGATAGCTCGAAGTTCCCTCAGTGTCGGCCTTCCCAGCACAGCATTGAATGCGAAGAGGCAATTTAACACCAAAAATTGGGTCATTATTGTTGAAACCCTAGGATAGGTTCAAACGTTGACCATTAATTCAATCATGCCCATAGGCATTAGGCTATCACCAGTGAAACCATAGAGTGGAGTGATAGTAGGCTTCAAGTTACTCTCATTCAACCCTATCTTCTTAAAGGCATCGTAGTACAGAATGTCAACAGTACTCCCATTATCAACCAATACTCGCCACAACTGCGTGCTTCCATAATTAATTTTTATGACCAATGCATCATTATGCGGATAATGGACCTCCCTCACGTCCTGTTCTGTGAAGGTAATGTCCATATCTAGTACTCATTGAAGCTTGCATAGTCACTGCTTAAGATGCATGACCTTAGTCAATGGCTGTTATCGAGCTTCTCGTACATACCTGTCTTCAGCCCTTTTTGAATTTCCGCCAACATGCGGTCCTCCAAAGATAGTTCGTACTTCGCGTTGAATTTCTAGAGGTCGTTGTTGGATTTCTCGCCTTTCGTTGTTCTGCCTAGTGTATTGCCGCAGTCGCCCTTCTTTAATCAATCTTTCAATTTCACCCTTCAAGGCATAGCAATTATTGGTGTCATGTCCAATGTCATTGTGATATTGGTAGAACTTATTGGGGTCGTGCTTTGCTTTGTCTCGTTTCATTGGTTCTGGTTAATGGTATCACTCCTGCTAGTTTGTGACCGTATAGATATGATCTATGGGCATGTTTAACTTGGTATGATTGTTGAACCGCATGGGAGCTCTTGAAATCTCCTGCTTTTTAGTTCTAGGCTGATTCTCCGTCAACTGCTCATTACTCCTTTTGTTTTTCTTATTACCGTTATTATTGGTCATGATCGCATCTTTAGTAGCATCTTTCCTTCTTTCTTTCTTTGTCTTTTGAAGATTCTCGCGTGAAGATTCTACCTTCAGATGTCGAATAACCCTTCGGTAGAATTCTTCTAGAGTTCTACATTCTCACTCAAGTAATTCTTCCCAGAGTTTAGTTTCTGGTCGCACCCCGGCCATCATGAGAGTTAAAACTCCCCCTTCAGGTGGGTTGTTGACATTTGCTAACTTTGCGGTGAATCGGTTGAGATAAGATCGTAGAGTTTCCTCTGGACCTTGTCGAATTGCAGACAAGCTAACAAGTGGAACAGTGAAATTCTTTGCAGCTTGGAACTGTCTCAAGAACGCCGTTTGAAGTTGTTGCCAGGATGAGATTGAGCCGGACTTGAGTCCTCGAAACCACTTCTTTGCCGCTCTTGAGAGAGTTACAGCAAAACATCTGTAATGTGCATGATCATTAACACGATAGAGTTCCATCAGGTCGTTGAAGTGATCCATATAGTCCTGTGGATCAGTTTTCCCATCAAAAGTGTTTATGGTGGGAAATCTGAATCCAATAGGTAAGGCAGCAGCTCGAACTTCCTCGCTGAATGGCGATTGACGATATCTATCAATGAGCTCATCGTCCCAACCAGCAAGTGCATCTAATGCGATCCTTAAATTGTGAACATCGACGTTCGGAGGGAGAGCATTATCTCCTATTGGCGGCAAGGGCAGCCTTTGATCGTTATCTCGATGTATGGTGGGTTGGTCAAGTAGAGTCTTCTACAATCTGTGAGAGGAATCCAGCAAAATAGTGCGACGAGATCGGCTTTAGTTGTTATGATGCAATACGGATCATTCATGACTACTCGCCGCTCCAAGTGGTGTCTTAAGTCTGTAGGATTTTGTCTCGACTCTCTGCTGATTCTTTCAAAAACGCTTCTTGATTGTCGTTTTTGTTCGCTGTTTAAGCGATCTTGATTTCTAGTGGATTTGCGAGAAGGTTGTCCACGATCACAGTTAGTACTTCAACTCTCTGTACCAGATTCTAGAGGCTAGTTTGTGACTTTACCTTTTCCTTTGGAGATGCGATCTTCATGATGTTCTTGCTAGGTACTTGGCTGGTTGCGTTTCCTTATCTCTAGGATTTGTATTCCTTTCTCAAGTAGTTGAGCAGGATGTTCTCTGGGACGTTCGTGCTGTGGTGGAGTCACCATCTGTCCTTCAGCAAGTCGTCGTAGGGAGTCATTGATCTGGTTAGTGATTTGTTGGAGGTTCACCAGTGTCTCCACCATGCGATCCTGTCTTTGAGCAAGGTTTTCTGATGCGGTCATGGTTAGCTGATCCTGAGCAGGGTCTGCTTGTGCAGTAGCAGTGCTTCGGGATTGGTTTTGGCTATTCCGGTGACTCTAGTAGTGTTTCTGGTATTTGTCATTATTAAAAAAGCGAAATTTGACAAACTGTTTTGCCGGAATAGCCCTCCTTCTAGCGCCAATTGTTGATGGAGGTTTTGTCAACAATAAATTTAGAAAAATTGCGAGATATGACTTGTGTGAAAAGGGTTATCAATCAAAGCAAATAAAGAGGCAAGAATTTTATAGTAGTTCAGCCCTAAAAAAGATTAGCCTACGTCCACTGTTTTTCACTATTTTATGGAGAATTACAAGAACTCAAAGTTACAATCTATTGTCCAGAAAGAAGAAGAAAAAATAAAAAAGGTTCTCTCAAAAATTCCTCAGCCTCCCAAGATAAGAAAAAGGTCCCCGATCCCCTACATTGAACTCTCTTTATATAGATGAGGGTAGCTCAATATTCCCAATTGTGAGAATAGGTAACTGTACAATCGGACAATATAATTTGAGTAACAATATAACTGGGTAATCACTTAAATAAGGTAACTGGTCGATCTTTAAAGAGAAACTTTTGTTTCCCTTTCTTTGTAGGTTACCTATTTAAGGAAGCGTAGACTAGTCTCCTTTTCATTCTGATCGTACTTAACTTATTCGGAGGAGGTCACACGTAACTTATGCTGTTGAGGTCGCATGTGACCCTTTCGAAAGAGATCGCACTTAATCTTACTCATGCGACCTGACATAAGATTTTTAGACCACACAACATTAATAAAGTGCATTTTTGGAATGTAACACATATATATCAGTTATTCTAATTTGTTTTCTTATATAAAGGTATTAGGGAGCCAAATTTGAACAAGTGAGATTATAAAATGAGTGGCAGAGTATTAGAGATACAAGGGACTCCAAAGGTCTATAGGCATTAACACCACCTAAGTGAAGACATGCTGCTAAAATTGACGGTGGAGTTTTTCTCACTTAAAGAAGACTAATTGGGCAGGCTTTCATTGAAGGTTTATCTGTTGGATTACATAATAGATTAATAAACTAAATATAATCCCATAATCTATCATATCAAATTGTCAGGAAAAGTTTTGTTAAGAGAAACACGTGACTAACCTGAATCCATTGAGTTTGACAGCAAAGGATGCGATCACATAAGCGGAAGCGATTAACTGATTAGAGCCTGAGGGTAGAAGGTCTTCCAAAGCCAGAATACTCTATGTATGCACAATGGGTACTCTCTCTATTGATGGAGGTAGAGGAGAAGAGCACACAATCTATTTTGGCTTGGGGACCAAAACCCTATATTTATGTCTTTATATACTAGTCACCAATAGAGACCCCATCAATCCTTATTGGACTAGGATTAGGTAACTACACATTACAGAGTCCACACTTAATAGGTAATTTCCTGAGCTCAAAATTAGATCACTTAATTGGCCCCACTTAATTAGACAGCCCTAATTTATAAAAACTATGGCCCACATACTAGGTTACACGAGTAACCCAACAATCTCCCACTTAGGCTATATAAGTTTTTCCTTAGACAATTATATAATGAAAACTTGAGTGTACACTTTATTGCTGTCTATTAAGAAATTACTCCTTAAGACAATCTGCACCATTTTGTATATCAATATGAAACCAAAGCGGCCTTCATTGCACTTAGGTAGGCAACTAAACCTATCAATGATTACCAAATCAATACACGCAATGACACAGATCAAGTATAGATGTGTGGCATGGAAATTACACGAAAAGTGATCTTACATGCCTATTTCTATTTGCTCCTTCTTTATGATTCCAACGAATCAACCTTAGTCTTTCTCTTTATGCAAAACCGCAACTTAATGCAAATCAGCAGATAGAAAGAAAATTAAATATAAATTCAGAGTATAAAAAAAAACTATCACTTAATTGATATCAAATAATAAATGTGTCTGTCACAAGAGAACTCGTAAAATCTAACTCCCACTAATCCTGAAAATCTTTAAATAGTATAACACCCATATGAGCAGTATGCTCATGAAACACCTTAGGCAGTAAACTTTTGGTGAGCAGATCCGCCAACATAGAGTTAGTTTCGATATGTTCTATAGACACTAAATTACTCTGAACTCTTTCCTTAACAACTAGAAACTTAATGTCTATATGCTTAGACTTTGACGAGCTTCTATTGTTATTAGAATATAAAACAGTGGTTCTATTATCACAATAAATCTTCAATGGCTTATCCATCAATAATTCCCAGCCCGGTGATAAAATTCCGGAACCATATTCCTTGATTCGATTCCTCATGACAAGCTATAAACTCTGCCTCCATAGTAGATGAAGTTGTGAGCGTTTGCTTAACACTCTTCCATGATACAGCTCCTCCGGCAAGCAGGTAAATATAGCCTGAAGTGGATCTCTTATTATCTAGGCATCCAGTATAATCGGAGTCAGAATACCCCACGATCTCCAAATGATCAGATCTCTGATAAGTGAGAATGTAATCTTTTGTTCTCTGTAAATAATGCAAAACCCTTTTTGCTGCTGTCTAGTGATCCATACTAGGGTTGCTTAAATATCTGCCTAACACTCCAACTAGGTACGCTATATCCGAATATGTACACACCTGAGCATGCATCAAACTCTCTACTGCAGATGCAAAAGGAATCTTCTGCATTTCTTTAGCTTCAAACTCATTCTTGGGGCATTGAATGAGACTGAATTTATCACCTTTAGCAATGGGTGTATCTCCTGGGGCACATTTACTCATGCCAAATTTATCAAGCACCTTTTCGATGTAGCTCTTTTGTGATAACCCAAGTATACCCTGAGAGCGATCTCGGTGTATTTTAATCCCTAATACAAAAAAGGCATCCCCAAGATCTTTCATCTCAAATTTATTTGATAGAATGTCTTGGTTTCGTGCAATAAGCCTATATTATTGCTTGCCAAAAGTATGTCATCGACATACAAAACCAGGAAGATATATTTGCTCCCACTGAACTTGTGATAAATACATCCATCTACCGAATTTTTCTCAAAACCGAACGAGAAAATAACTTGATGGAACTTATGATACCATTGACAGGATGCTTGTTTGAGACCATAGATGGATTTCTTTAGTTTATAGACTATAGACTTTGGATCTCCGGTTACAAAATTTTCTGGTTGTACCATATAAATCGTTTCTTCAATATCACCATTGAGAAACGCAGTCTTTACATCCATCTGATGTAGCTCCAGATCAAAATGAGCTACTAGTGCTACAATTATTCTAAAAGAATCTTTCGAAGAAATTGGAGAGAAAGTCTCCTTATAATCAATGCCTTCAATCTGAGTGAAACCCTTGGCAACTAGACGAGCTTTATATCTCTCGATATTGCTTTTAGAATCCCTTTTGGTTTTAAAAATCCATTTACAACCAATAGGTTTCTTTCTTGCTGGCAATTCTACGAGTTCCCAAACGTTATTGTCTTTCATAGATTTCATCTCATCCTTCATGGCATCAATCTACTGTTGGGATTTTGAACTTTTTTTGGCTTGAGTGAAATTGATTGGATCATTTTCCACTCCTATATTAAACTCATGTTCTAAGAGATAGACGATATAATCATCCGGAATTGCATTTCTCCTTTCCCTAGTAAGCACTACCTCTTGAGGTTGTTGAGGTTGCTCTTTAGGACCAACTTCCTTATGTGGGATAGGGAGTTGCGGAATATTGTCTTGAATTTCTAGATTTGTTACTTGAATAATGTCAGGTAAAGGAGCCTGATTACCTTTAATAGCAACTGTAGGAAGGGAAACAAATTCCTCCTCAAATACAATATCCCTTATCTTATCTTCCTCCTCAAACTCAACATCCTCAAGGAATCTCGCATTACCTGTCTCAAAAAAGGACCTGTTAGAGGGATCATAGAATTTGAAACCTCTGGATCTTTCAGCGTAGCCAACAAAATAGCTGCTTAGTGTTCTTGAGTCCAGTTTCTTCTCATGTGGCCTGTATGGCCTTGCCTCAGCTGGACAACCCCAAATATGCAAGTGCCTAATACTAGGCTTCTTGCCTGTCCATAGTTCATATGGGGTTTTAGCTACTGATTTGTTAGGTACTCTGTTGAGTATATAAACTGCGGTCTTAAGTGCTTCTTCCCAGAGTGATTCAGGTAAGGAGGAATGACTGATCATACTCCTCACCATGTCCTTAAGTGTTTGGTTTCATCGCTCAGCAACACCATTCATGCTAGGATTTCTGGCATTGTGTATTGTGGGACGATTCCATATTCCTCTAGGTACTGAGCAAAGGATCTTGGACGTTGTTCACCGGATCCATCATACCTACCGTAGTATTCACCACCACGATCGGATTTAACGGCTTTAATTTTCTTGTCGAGTTGATTTTCAACTTCGGCTTTGAAAGCTTTATATACGTCTAGAGATTGTGACTTCTCATGAATTAAATATAGGTACCCATAGCGAGAGTAATCGTCTATGAACGTGATGAAATACTGTTGGCTATTCCATGAAGCTGTAGGGAATGGACCGCAGATATCAGTATGTATCAGTTCTAAGACACTGGAACTCCTATTGGCACCTAATTTACGTATATTTGTCTGTTTGCCTTTAATACACTCAACACAAATTGTGAAGTCTATGAGGTCAAGTGGGTCAAGAATTCTTTCTGACATAAGACGCTGTATTCTCTGTTTAGAGATGTGTTCTAATCGCTTATGCCATAACATAGAGAAATTCTTTGTGGTTTTGCGTTTTGTACCACGTTTCTCGACATGCAAAGTTTCATTAATTGAGGTAACAGTGTCGACTTTATATAGGTTATCAATTAAAGTACCAGTCGCATAAATATTGGAATTCTGAAAAAGACTAAATTTATTATTTCCAAATGAACAAGAATAACCTGATTTGTCCAAAACTGAAATGGAAATTAAATTCCGTCTAAATGATGGTACAACAAATGTCTAATTCAAATCCAAAAATAGACCAGAACCTAATTGCAACCTAAATAGACCTATTGCCTCCACTGTAGCTATATCACCGTTGCCCACATAGATGTATCTTTCAGTATCACTTGGCAGACAGCTTCTCAGACAATCCTGCATAGACATACTTATGTGAGTAGTGGCACTGGTATCCACCCACCAAGTATGACTGGGTACAGAAGCAAAATTAACCTCAGAACAGATAAAATTGAGAAGTTTACCCTTCTTAATACGCCATGCGGTGTACTTAGGACATTCCTTCTTCACATGACCTACCCTCTTGCAGAAGAAACAAGCTGATTCCTCATCTTGTTTCTTTTGCACTTTAGTATATGAAGTTCCAGATGCAGCTCCTTTATCCTTAGTCATTTTTCTTTTCTTTTCTTGAGAGGTTGTTACTAAGTGAGCACTCTCTGTTTTATCTCGCTTCAATCTATCCTCTTCTTGCACACACTGAGATATGAGCTCATTAAGAGTCCATTTTTCTTTCTGG
>JXTB01000004.1:2730345-2754698 GCA_002914805.1 Parasponia andersonii
AAAAGCAAAAAATAACATCTCATATTAATAACATGTCATAAACTAAGCATACAAATAAGATATACTAGCATGACACAAATATGTAAGGTGGGCTCACATCACAAGATACCTGGAACAACATCAATAAGCCTTCCTTTGGGCCGACTTATCAACTTATAAATAGTACTCTTCAGTGCAGTAATTAAATATTGACAATAAATCCTGTCAGACAATATATCTTCCTTTGGGCCGATTTGCTATCCACATGGAAACTTAATAACTATCACATATTTATTGCCGCAGGTGTATTCATTATTCGGCCAAATAATCACCTTCCTTTGGGCTGGTAATTATTCGCATGAACAATAAATACACAAACATTCAAACATTTCAAAATAAATAAATTTACGCAATAAAGGTTACTTTGGCGACATGTTGTTTTAACTCATCTATTTCAAAATATTTAAACTAATAGTGCAAAGAAAATAATAACCAAAGTGCCCAGAATATTAAAGTGAAAATTTCAATGCACAAATCTTTATGGATGACCGACTGAGTTTTAAGCACTTTTATCAACTCTTTAAAGCCAAATAGAGTTTTCAACAGATAAAGTGTGGGTCGTACTGAAGCTGAGTTGAGAAAACAAAACTGATTGGTTAAGTTTCAAGTTGGAACTCCTTGAATTAAGTCGTTTCAACTCAAATCTACCCAAAACTGAGACCGTATACCTCAATTAGGTCAAAAACGACCTAAAAAAAAATATTCTGAACCCAGGTGGTGCCACCGCGTCTGTTCTTGGCGCCGGAGTGCCAAGTTGTGGCCTTAGTGTAAATTACCCAATTTTAAAATTGGGTAATCCAAACCTGATGCGATTTTTTGCCCTAATGTGCAAACTTTATAACCCAAAACTCAGAATTCAACCCTCAAACACTGAATATCTCAACAAAATCATGAAAAATTCATCAATCATACATGTTATATCTAAACCCTAAAAAGCCATATAGGTAAAGATATCACAAAATAGAGACATGCATGATTATCCTAAGCAATTTAACATGATTTCCTTCTCTGATACCACTTGTTGGATTTACATAATGGATTAATAAACCAAATATAATCCCAGAATCTATCATGCCAAATTGTCAGGAAAAGATTTATTGAGAGAAACCCGTGACTAACCTGAATCCATTGAGTTTGACAGCAAAGGATGCGATCACGTAAGTGGAAGTGATTAATTGATTAGAGCCTGAGGGTAGAAGGCCTTCCACAGCCAGAATACTCTATGTATGCTCAATGGGTACTCTTTCTATTGATGGAGGTAGAGGAGAAGAGCACACGATCTATTTTGGCTTAGAGACCAAAACCCTATATTTATATCTTTATATACTAGTCACCAAGAGAGACCCCATCAATTCTTATTGGACTAGGATTAGGTAACTACACATTACAGAGTCCATACTTAATAGGTAATTTTCTGAGCCCAAAATTAGATCACTTAATTGGCCCCACTTAATTAGACAGCCCTAATATTATATAATTGTTATAAAAATTGTGGCCCATATACTAGGTTACACGAGTAACCCAACATTATCCTCCACTTTCTCAGAGAAAGCCATCGCCGTCCCCAGTGATCTGGAAGAACTAGTTATCCCATCCTTATCAATTGATGAAGCTAATGATATGGCTAAAATTCCAACACCTAAGGAAATGCAGTTAATCATGATATCTCTAAATCCGTAGAAAGTGCCAGGTTTGGACAGATTTTCGGGCACTTTCTATCGAAATTATTAGGACACCATTTCTGTGGATGTTAGCAATACAGTTCGTGATTTCTTTATACATGACTCTATACTCATATTTGTCTTTATTAATAAAGTGAATATTGTGCTCCTCCTAAAAATAGATATCCTTATGTCTCTTAATGACTATATGATGAGTAACTTGCGCAACTTCATGCACATCACAAATATACTGGCAAATAGAGTCAAATGTTTGCTGCCAAAACTCATATTCCCGTTCCAATTAGCTTTTGTTAGAGGAAGAGTAATAACTGAGAATACCATTATCATAAATAAAGTCGTTCACACTATGAAAAAGAAGAAAGGAAATGGCGGCCTTATGTTCCTGCAATATGACTTGAAGAAAGCCTATGATAGGGTTGATTAGAGATTCCTTGAATAAGTTTTGGAATGCTTTGGTTTTCATGCTAGCCAGATCCGCTAGGTTAAGATTTGTGTAAGATCAGCATCTTTCACTTTTGCTGAATGGAGGCGAGGTGTAGGTACCGTAACACCTTCTCGAGGGCCTCGAAAAGGGAATTCCATATCTCCCTACCTATTAATATTATCCATGAAAGTGTTATCTCACATCCTACTCAAGTCGTACTTAAGGGCATCAAAGTGAGTAGAATAGGGCATGAAATTTCACATCCAATTTGCCAATGACCTCTAGCTTTTTGGGCGAGCCACCAAGAAGCTTGTGAAGGAATTTATCAGATGAGTTTTGGTAAAGTTGACATGGTTGGGGCGAAAAATTAACCCGTCAAAGTCTTTAGTTTATTTCAGCAAAAACACTCTTCGTACAAAGAGTTTTGGTTTTAATGAAATCCTTGGGTTTCAACGTATCAAGGAATTAGCTAGACACTTGGATGTGCAATTATATCAAGGAAGAAGAAGAGTCAAAGATTGGCAATACATAGTAGAAAGCATTCAAACTAAGATCAAAGGCTGGAAATCGAAAGTGTTGTCAAAAGTAGGGAGATTGATTCTCATTTTGTCAATTGGCCAAGTTCTGCCTTTGTCAGAAGTGTGGGTGACGGTGGTGCTGATTGAATCCTCAAACCTAATACTAGTATAGGAATCACCTTAGTGCCTCGTGTCTGTTGTAAAAAGACTCTTCCTAAAATATTCGTGGTTAGTAACATCACAAGAACAACTACTATAGATTCTACCACTCAAGAGCACTTACTGGAATTGTTTAGATAGAGCGAAAAATGGGAGAGAAAGCGTACATTTTTTTTCTGTGTTATTTTTCAAGCCTTCTGATTAATAAATTAGTAAGAGAGCATACGTATCATTTCTATTCAAATAAGGACATTCCTTTATCCCTAAAAAATATGAAAAAAAAATCCCTAATTAATAAAGACCTATCAAATATTAATACGCTGATTCAGATTAAGCGTTCAAATATTTTATCTGATACATATTCTACTCATATTGAGTCATGCACCAACTATGGGCGCTTAATAGGACTTTGGGCCAAAAGTCCAACATCTCCCACTCACATATAATGTACATGATATTTCTCGTCATCGTCCTGCTAATAATTCTGTTTATACTTGGCTAATGAGCAATGCGATCGTCGAGCCGCCTACAAGAGAAAGTTCAGGAGTACAATACCAAATCTTATGAGGACCAGCATAGAACATCTTTAAGTGTCTTGTTATATCTCAGACTTATTTAGCCATTTCGAATCTAGCACCTCTAATCTCTCATATCTGTATTTAGAAGCTATGTATATACCCCTCTTGTTCTTATGTTCACAATTATACTGCTATATCTAGTAGCGATATAATTTGTTGACAGTAAATATATAAAACTTGGATATGTTACTAAATAATCTTTCTTTCGTCCTTGAATCAATTAGCTTTGGTCTAATTACTTTCCTAACAATGTCCCTTTAGGTCGAATCAACCATGACCATAGGAGACATGTCAAAGTAGCATACATTAAACCTCTGCTTCATGAAACAATCAAAAGTCACATAAAAACCAATTAAAGTATGAGATCAAGATAAATATAATGATCTATAAGGACTCACACAGTAAGAAAGCAGGTATCCATTCATTCACCTCCTTATTTTGGTCGCTTAAGCATATTTGGTATGAAACATATACTACGATAGGATACTCCTTTTTTTTTAAAAAAAAAAAAAAAAAAAAAGTATATGCCTGCTTCCTAAAACACCTTACGGATTCTAATTCTCTGTATGCTTGCTTAATCTAGCGCCATATTGAGTTTTGTATCTGGCTATATAACGAGTCATATATAGAAAGTGGGAACAACAGTTTATCCATAGTCGATCTTCCAAGATCTCATCTTGGCTCTTTCAAAGATGATACTTAGTTCACAATCTTTACACTGTAAGCGAAGTGTCTCATCTTTGATCGCTAACTAGTGCCAAAGGAGATTTCTTGTGTAAGAGAGACAATCATTATTTATTGGCATACTTTAAACAAGTCATGGTTTATATATGTGTATATATACTAAAATTTAGATATCATGTCACAACAAAAAAAAAATGGACAAAGAAATATTCATTTCATAAAAGATATCCCAAATAACAAAATATCTGACAGTGGTCAACCAAAAACTATAAAAGAAATAAAGTCACAATCTACGAAGTCCCAAAATCCTAACATAGGTCTGGTAAGCCCCTCGAGCAATAGGCTTAGTTAATAGATCAGCAACCATGTGACTCATAGAAATATGCTTCAGGACCACCTCTTTCTGCACAACCATATCACAAATGAAATCGTATCAAATGTTAATGGATTTGATTTTTCCATCGTATTTTGGATCCTTTGCATAAGCCAATGTAGCTATGCTATCATAATGTATAGTAATAGACTCTAAAGTACGTATGCCAACTCCAAATTATGCAAGGAACCTCTTTAACCAAATACCTTCTTGTATAGCTGCTGACTAAGCAACATACTTTGATTCCATGGTAGATAATGCTATACAGGGCTACTTCTTGCTACTCTAAGATATGGCACTATTGCTGAGTAAGAAAGCATAATCAAAAGTCGATTTGTGCTCATATAGGTCACCACCCCAATCAGCATCACTGTAGTTGATTAAGCATAAATCCAATGCCTGATAGGAAAGCATCTAATCAGTTGTCCCTTTGAGGTATCCAAGTATTCTTTTCACTATTTTCCAATGAGTAAGGGCGGGAATCAACTGGAACCGGCTAACTAACCCAATGACATATCTAATATCGGGTCGGGTACACATCATAGCGTACATCAAACTTCCAATAGCACTGGCATAGGGAACTCAGACCATGTAGCCTTTTTCCTTTTAAGTCTTTGGACATATGTCAAGGCTTAAGGCATCATTCTTTGTGATAGAAGTGTCAATGGGTTTGCAGTTTGCATCTTAAACCATTCGAGTATTTTCCTAATGCCTCTTAAGAAAAACCGAGGAATTTCCTCAAGCTGTCTCTAAGGATCTTGACTCTGAGCACATAAATCATTTCACCCATATCTTTCATCTCAAAGTTTGAGGATAACCATCCCTTAGTAGTGACTATCATCTCCTTATCGTTTCGTATGTCGTCTACATACAATGAAAGGATAAGAAAACTTTCCTTGGACCATTTGACAAACACACAGTGGTCTTCCTCAACCATCGTGAACCCATTAAAAATAATTACTCGATGAAATCTACCACTGTCTAGATGATTGCTTTAATCTATAAATGGAAAAATGGAGCTTGCAAACTTTGTGCTCTTATCTTTTGTCTCAAAACCCTCAAGTTGATCCACGTAGATATTTTAATCTAATTCTCCATGCAGTTTTGACGTCCATTTAGTAAAGTTCTAAGTCTAAATGAGTGATAATAGCTTGAATTAGGCGAACTGAAGTAAACCTCATTACCAGTGAAAAGGTTTCCTCATAGTCAACACCCTCCTTCAAGGTGTAGTCTTTCACCACAAGTCGTACTTTGTACCTTTCTATAGATTCATCTACCTGGCATTTGACTTTTAGAACCCATTTTTTCCCACTAGTGTTTTGCCCAGGTGAAAGATTCACCAAGTCCCAAATTTGGTTTTTCTTTATAAACTTCATCTCTTCAATCATTGCAGCTTTCCATTTCTCAGAAGCAGGAGATGAGAGAGCCTCCTGATAATTCTTAGGCTCTTCAGCTATGAAGCACACATGAATGCTTCCCTTTTTATCTCAAAATGATGACGAGGGACACTTCCACATTGGCTTTTACGCAGTTGTGGTTGGTGAGAACCAGTAAGTAGTGGTACACTCACACTAGGAATAGAATCGCTCTCGATTTCTAAGGTTGAACTTAGAGTGCTTTCAATTGGTTCTTCAATCTCATATAGCTTCAGGTTTCTATCCACATCTTCTCTTCTTGGAAATTCCTCTTTGAGAAAATCTATATCTCGTGACTCAATTTCAGTTACACTTCCATCAGGTTGTTTACCAAGTATTATATATCCCTTCGATTAATCAAAGTATCTAATGAATTTGCACTTATGCACCCTTGGGCCTAGCTTCCCATGCCTATAATCAGTAGTGTGAACATATCCTGTTGAACCCCATGAGCGTAAATGGTCTAATTCGAGCTTTCAACCGGTCCATCGCTTATAAAGGGTTGATGGAACTAATTTTGAGGATACTCGATTAAGGATGTAGGCTGCAGGCAATATAGCATCCCCCGTCCCCCCTAGAAAGATATTGAGAAGTTGGCTTACGCCATCATCAACCTAACCATTCTTCACAATTTACGATTCCGTCTCTCTGCTACACCATTTTATTGCGGAGTGCTAGGAACTGTTAGCTATAAAATAATGCTTTTTTCATCACATAATTCTTTGAATTACTCAGATAGATACTCGCAGACACGATCTGTCCTGAGAGTCTTGATGTTCTTTTTTATTTGATTCTCAACCAAATTCATAAAACGTCTAAAGCATGCCAATGCTTCTGACTTATGGGAGATCAAATAGCCATGACTATATTGCGTAAAGTCATTTATGAAGGTGATGAAATAAGTGGCACCATGTCTTGCCCTCACATTCATTGGTCCACAGATGTCAAAATGTACTAGCTACAGAGGAATCATTGCCGGTGTGGCTTTTCCAAAAGATTTCCTAATTAACTTTCCTGCTAAACAATGTTCACAAGTGGGCAAGCTAATTTTAGTGAGTTGTCCCAAGAGACTATTTCTAGCTAACCTATTCATTCTATCTTGCCCTATATGGCCTAGTCTAGTATGCCATACAAGAGAATCAACATCATTTGTAAAAGTTATATAAGAAACGACATTATCATTATTATATAAATAAATAATATCTAACATAATAAAACCATCTATGAAAAAAACATAACCATAAAAATCTGTTCCCAAATAAATATACAGCAAGTACTGCAAAAATTAAAAGTAAAACCCAACTTAAGCAAACACACAACAGATAAAAAGTTTTTTTGAAATTTTAGAGCCTAAATAACGTCATAGAGCAATAGAGTGCGACCTCCGTGCAATTTCAATTTGTAAGTGCTAATGCCTAACATATACACATTAGCTCTATTCCCCATGTAGAGTCCTCGACTCTCTTTTGAAATTCAACAATACTCTGCGAACCAAACTCAATTATTCGCGATGTGTTCGATCACTCCTGAATCAACAATCCAATAAGGATGTGAATGAGCAACCAGAACATAACTTGTAACATAAATATTACAAGAACTAAAGTCAAGGAGTATCTTTTTCAACTCAGTGCAATCATGAGCGAAGTGTTCCTCATTATCACAATTGTAGTATCTGCTATTCTTACCCTTTTCACAGTCCTTGCCTATCTTGCATCGGGTGGTCTTTGCCTTTTTCAGTGTGGTCTATTACCAGAGTCATCCCTAGGAGTTTGATTCTTACACTTGGCTGCTCTTAGCTAGTGGTAGTTATTTGCCACATAGGCGCTCCTAGGGTTTGAGTCTTTGCTTGGCTTGGCAACTTCTAAACGCTCAGCTTCAAATTCAAGTTGGCGAGATAGGTCATCAAAAGTTTTAATATTCTCACTATAGGTCATAGTGATGACCATTGGCTCCCACGAAAGTGGTAAGGAACGAATTCCCACTTGGATCTGTTGCTCTTCAGATCGAGGGTGGCCTGCTACTTTTAGTTCGTGAATTATTGATGACATCGCTCTAAGATGCTACTTCATGATATGGCTCAAGCGCATCTTATAAGAGTCAAACCTAATGTTCAGCACACGAAGTCTAATAGTAGATGTCCCACCAAATTTCAGCCTTGGGGCACCCTACATCTCCTAAGCGGTAGAATGCTCTTCAAACTTGCCGATCAAGTCATTGTACATACTGCTCAGCATGGTAAAGCACGCACAATGGTCTTTCTTAAGGCAAGCCTAATAGGCTTCTCGATTACGACGGTGTTGAGCAGTGTTGCTATCCTCAACTACGAGCATTTTCTGGGTCAAAGTTTCCAAAACCTCTTACTCATCGAGAATATATTAGATTTTTCAGTGCCAAATATCATAATTGACACTATCCAATTTCTCTCCCTTATTTAAATCAGCCACTATGCTCTTAGAAACCATCTACTCATGTGCATAAAAGATAAATAAATAATTTAGCATACCACACATAATTATTTTGCAGCAAAAATTCTAAACTAATCTAAATAATTCTCACTAGACACAAAATCGAAAAGTCACTATGCTCATAATCATCTCTTATGTCTTAGTTAAGATTAAATCTAAACTTTGCGCAAAATGTGTATAGGAGAATAATTAATTCTACCACTATACTTCCACTAAAATATGACATTTCTAGCATGTTTCTAACATACATATCACATAATTATGTGCAAAAATAAGCATGTAATTGCAATTAAATAAATTAAGCATAATTTAAAACAATTGCAAATTAATTAAATCCTAACATGCTTACTATAACAATATTAAATAGTGCTATAAATAAATAAGTAACTATTCATATTATAAATATTATCATTCAAATATATACATGCATATTTATTCATAAAAAAATGCACATATACATAATCAACCAAAACAAATGCACATAATTAATATATAATGAAATGTCACATATTATGTATAAAAACACATTTTAATTCTCAACAAAAAAGAATGTATTTTTTTAATAAATCTAGAAGAAAATAAAATAAAATAAAATATTTTTTGGATTTTTTTATTAAATCAGTAACCTTTTTATTTATAAACAAAATTAAAAAAAAAAAAAAAAAAAAAAGCCAGGGGCCCGAGCTAGCCAGGCACGGCTGGCGCAGCCCAAGGCTTGCACCCAACTATTAGGTCACGGGCCAAGCGCACTTGGGCATGGCCCTAGGCCAACACCAGGCTGCTAGGCCTAGGCCAGCTGCTGTGTGCGGTCCAGTGGCTGGTAGCCTCTCAGGAGCACTGCTGGGCCATGGGTCGGCACTCCCAGGCATGATCTAAAGGAAATGGCCTAGATAGCTTCTAGTGCCAAGCTGTTTCACGCTCCTGTGGTGGCGCGTGTAGGCGTGAACCACACCGAAATAAATCAGCCACCATCGTGTTTCTCAAAACGCTCTCGTTGCAATGATATGCCTCGTTACTTCCAACTCCGCCATTAAGGTGGCGAGTGAGACACACTCTTTCACGGAGATAGTGTGATTCCAATCTCAGGTTGCGAAATCAGGAAAAAAAATATTTACAGATATGACAAAATTTAAAAAATCATATCTCCACAAATAAAATTCCAATAAATACATATTATATATAGTTGGAAAGATAATTTCATGTTGATTTTGAAAAAAAAAAAATCAAAATCAAGTTTGATCAGCCAACTATGTGATCGGAATACGCAGTTAAATTTTCAGATAAAACAAATTTGACTCAAAAAATCTCTCAAACCATACATCAAACGATTTCCAAATTTTTAATGATAGAACATATAGAAAATAATCTACCACGTATTAAAAAATCACGGCCAGATAATATGCAGAACTATATAAACCAAAAATATGGCATATTAAGGGTGTTTTTGGTTTAATAGTTCATGTACCTCCCACTTTAGCCTTTTTCCAACGGAAATCGGAGCCCACCAACAGTCGCTTTGATACCAATGTCGGAAGCGTGGATGATAATAGTGCCAATTGCATCCTCAAATTTACCGCCAATATAAGAATTGCTTTGGTGTTCACGTCTGTTGTAGAAAGATTCCTCCTAGAATACTCGTGGTTAATGGCGTTACAGGAACAATCACCACAGATTCTACTACTCAAGAGCACTCACTGAAATTATTTAGGTAGAAAAAAAGAGATGGGAGAGAGAGCATATATGTTTTCTGTGTTATTTTTCAGGTCTTCTGATTAATAAATTAGTAAAAGAGTGTACGTATCATTTCTATTCAAATAAGGATATTCCCTTATTCCTAAAAAATAGGAAAAAATCTCTGATTAATAGAGACCTATCAGATATTAATACATATATTCAAATAAAACGTTCAAATATCTTATACTCGTGTTGAGCCCATGTACCAACTATGGGCGGGTGCCCTATAAAACATGAGCCCATGTACCAACTATGGGCGGGTGCCCTATAAAACTTTAGGCCAAAAGTCCAACAGCATCTTTATCGCATGATGACCTCCAACCTACCTTTGTTAATTTGTAAAACCATTGATGATCATCTTAGAAAGTTCTGGTGGGGCAGCAATTCTCGAGATTCCCCTGAAATCATGGAGAGAGATATTTATGCACGCCGAAATCAGTGGGTGGCTTAGGCATGCATTAGACGCCTTTCAGCAAAGTGGGGATGGCTGCTGCTCTCTAACAATTTTCCACTTTGGACCAAAGTTATCCATAAAATACATTCGCTTTGGAAATTTCCTCAACGCAACCTGCAAACAAACTGACTCTTAGTTTTGTAAAGCTATTTGGAATGTTAAAGATCTGGTTTCTTAAAAAAGCTTTCTGTTTGGTGGTACATGGATCTTCAATCAACATATGGTGCGACCCATAGGTTCCACCGCATGAGTTCTTTTCGCCCTACCCCGACCGTGCAGCCCTGTGGGTGGTAGTTGCTTCGGTGAGTGACTTCATACTACCTTGACCGGTGTGGAATACACATAAATTGAGATCGTCCATTGAAGATGCATAAGTCTTTTACTAATTTCGGTGTCCCAATCTTTACCTAATGCTTTATCTTTCCTACAAAACTCGTGAAACATATTCTAAAAGCAAATTAATGTAGAAAACCAAACTAATTTTAAAGTTTAAACTAAGAAATACCAACAAATAACAACGGTTCAAAAAAGAAAAAGGGTTCATATAAAACACGTTACAGTTTAAGGACAAAAATGATAACCTATTGAAAATAGTAGCTTGGTGAAATTTACTTCATTCTCAATTGCACAACAGCAAAAGTATCAAATATAAAACTCGTGCAAAATCCTTTTTCCTTTTCTTTTTCTGTCTTTTTTTTTTTTTAATCTTTCAGGAAAAATTGATCATTTCATTCAGTATAATTAAATTGTTTACCCCTAACAGCGAACATGTCAAATCATTTAAGCTTTCAATATACTGGTTTGACAGAATGTTGAAACTCGTGGCTAAAACTGATTTCCAACATCCGTTCCCTAAAATCCTTTCGTGAAAACCATAACCTTTAGAAATTAGCATGATCCTGGCTCCCTACTATGTTATGTTATCTGATTAAAGTCGCACTGCAAATTGAATTAGAGAGACTGTAACATAATAACAACACATCTTTATTTGTTGCTAATTCTCTGACTAAAATTTGAGTCTTTTAAGTTAAAATGTGATAAGAAATACAACGGTTGCCACAGTAATCTCTCTCTCTCTTGGTCGCAGTTAGTTTTTTTTATTAAATAAATAAATAAAGATCCTTCCGCTGCTTCCATTGCAATTTCAGTATCTCTCCATAAAGCTACAAGCCCCAAAACAATCAACACCAAATCTGAATTCCACTATGTACCACTAAAAGCCCTTCTTTGAAAATCCTATTCACCCACAAGGGTGAACCCAAACTTTAGGAACAAAAGGCATTCCAGTAATAGATTTAGCATTCCAATAGAAGCAACCAAAATACAGAACCACGGTTTTTCATCGAGTAAGAAACATTTCAAGGGAAAAATAATAATAATTCTACAAATCAATTTATGACTTGAAAAAATAAAAATCAATTGAAGGTATGAGTTTCCTGCAATCAACATTAATTTCCATGATGAATAAACCAATCAATAAGAGAACGAACTTTAGGACTCAATTCCAAAACGAAGTAGGCAAGAAAATTAGGAGCAGGAAATGAGTGAATGTTGAAATTTAAAGACAATCAAACAAAGCAGAATTCTTTTCCACTAAAAGATGGCATATACTAGGCAGAAATAGACTTTATCTTCTTCAACCGTTTGACACCCTTCGGCTTCCTAGCCTTTTTCACAGAAACAGCTCTCAATTTCACCTTTCTAGCTGGGGAAGGGATCTCCCTGATGGGACCTGGAGGTACCCCTTTCTTAAGTGCACTTCCTCTTGGAGTAACTGACGGGGGCAATCTCAAACTTTGTGGAGGTAAAGGATTATGAGGCTTCCATATCAAATTACTTTTCATCGAAAACTTAACCTTCTTTGCACTCTTCTCGGCTGTGGCACCTTTAGCATCTTCTTCACCAATCTGAAGAGAATTTTGAGATTGCTTCCCATCCATAGACCTGGCCCTTTTTCTTTTCTTCGAGGCAGTAGAGCTTTTAGCACTTTTAAGCAAATCACAGGAACTTGGCACATTATCATCCAAGCCAGATTCAGCAGCAATCCTCTCAAACTGCAGCTGGAGGTTTGATATCACAGATTCATCAAGTGGTTCTATATCTCCTTCAAAATTCGGGTCACTAACTGATTCATCACCATTCGCATCAGCCTCGTTCTTATTTATCTTAACTTTAGAACTCTTTTCAGGATCAGAATCAATACTCTCATTTTTCTTCTTCTTCTTGCTCTTCTTGGATGCCTCATCTCCCCCACCCGAGGCTTTGCCCTGTGCACACTTTTTCAAAGACATTCTGCCATCTTCCATGGCCTCAACAGGTTCTGAAGCACTCGCTTCTATCTCAGCAGTAATAGAAATCAAATTCGGCGCTTCCTCTTCATCATGTTCAATAGCATCAGGGGTCGAAACCTCAATCCCTGAAGATGCCAAATCCTTCTCCAACTTCGAAAACTCCTCATGCAAACTGAACAGAACTTTCCTATTCCCCTGACAGCACTCAGGCGAAGAACCCAATTCATAGAACTTGCCCGAAAATCCCATCGTCAAAGCCATTGATCCAAGCAACACAACAACGCTGCTCGAATCAACATTCTCCCCTGATTTCTTAACCTCCAAAAGCTCCTTCCCCTTCTTCAGTAACTCCTCAAAAATACTAGATTTAATCTTGCCCAACAATACTTTATCAGGCAATTTCGCCATAACCGAAAGAAAAGGCTTAAAAAGAACATCAACCACTTCCGACCCAATGGGAAGGAAAGGCCTAAGCTCATCAAGGAAAATAGAAACAATATGGTAATTAACACCATTTCCCTGAAACTTATCATCAGCCAAAAGAGTCCTCTCCTCCAAAACACCCATCAAGCGGCGCGAAAGCTCTAAATCCCACGAATTAGATTTCAACAAGACAAAGAAACTGTGAACAAATCTCCTAATCAAAAGATAAAACTTGTCTAACCTGAGGGCATCGATTCCGGTCCATTCCCGGCGCATGGTGAGGAAGAACACAGACAAGAAATGGATCGAGAGCGGAAGATCGAGCTTTGGAAACAACGAAGAAATGGAATCGGCTATCTCGGACTGAGCCGGGACCTTATCGGAGTGCCAGAAGCAGTAGAAAAGACCCTTCCATAGCTTCTTCATGAGGTCTTCCGAGACGTGGGTTTGGGCGGGAAGCCATGTCTTGAGGAGAAAACTCAGAGCTTTGTCTCGAATGCTCTTGTCGCAGGACGCCAGCCGCTTTATCGACGAAAGCCCCACTTCGGCTCTTTCCTCCTCCATTATTGCTGTACACGAGTATGGAATTTGGGGTTTTAGGGTTTCGGTAAGAGAAATTGGTCTCTCTCTGTAAAACCCTAGAAATGGCGGATTTCGGGATTTGATTCTGAAGCGAGTACGGCCGAACCAAAGAAAACCCTAGTACAAGAGCCCCTTCTTGGGAACCCAAACGAAACGGGAAATAGAGCGATACGGTGGGTCTCTCTTTCTCTCCTTTCCTTTAAAGATTTCTTGCATTTGTGTCCCTCTTTGAAATTTGATTTCGGGAAGAGGGCCGATTATTTTGAAGAATTTCAACCACATCCTCCGTTAAGTTTTCTATGAATTAAGATTAATGACATTAATAACGGCTGAATTATGTATCATGTACTACTTTTTTTCTTGAAATTTTAACTTACATATTCTGAATTATATAATTATTGTAATAATAGTCTTTTTGTCTTAAAATATTAAATATTTAACATAAATAAGTCATTACAAAGTATATAATTTCGTAACAGTGGCTAAAAATGAGATTTTGAATTTTTTGTTGAGAAAATGAGGTCCAAATTTTACTCACTTTTATTTTGAAGATAATAAATATTGATTTAATACTAATGATTTAACTAGAGTGTGTAGTGAAATAGCTTTAAAAGTTCTAACTCCAAAGAATCAAACTTGAAAATGGATGCATGTTGGAGTTATTAGACTCAAGTTTGAATGGATAATCAAAATACAAGACCATGCTTAGATAGAGTATATTTTATATTTAGCCTTATATTTAATTTAGTTCATTGCATATAAATTCTCTTTGCATTGGCTCATACTTTTCAAACTATCTTAAAATTAAAATAGCTATTTTATTATGGAAGTTTGAAAATAGAAAATAATGATTTTGAATGGGCAAAATATTCTTCAAAACATGATTTCTTAAGTTTAAATACGTTGCAAATATATTTGAAATTATGATTATTTGATATATGCTTAAAAGGGATTTTCTATTTGCAAACTAGAACATGTTTTGGTATGAATATTTTATAAATTATTATTAAATATCTTTGTGAAACTAAAATAAGTTTGCAATAGCCAAAATACTCTTTCGAAATTGATTTCTAATGTTTTTAAAGTGTTTAAAACAAGTTTAGAAGTCAGTATTTGAAAAACGCCAAAAATTGTCAAAATCCAAAAAATAGCCAAATATTAAAACTGCCAAAATAAGCAGGGTTTTCAGTCTGTCGAAAATTCCACCGATCTATCGAAAATGGCAGTGACAAAAATGCTACCGTTGAAAAAGTACTACCAACGGTTAGTATTTTCAGTCTACAGAAAAATGGCAAAATATGTGTCTAACAGTTATGAACAGCTAGTTTTCACTCAAGCTTATAAATAGAAGATATTTTAACACTTGAAAAAAAACTTTGTATGAACCTAAATTGTTATTCAACTACTTTCAAAGTGCAAAAATATATTTCTATATTATATTAACTTTTAAATCATACTGAGCCAATCTTAGAAAATTTATTGCGTATTGTTCTCAAATCTCCTAAACCAAAATTGTATTCATTATTTTGGGAGGAGAGTTCTTGAGTGTGTATACTCTCACATTGAAAAACTATTTGAGTGTGAGGTGTGGTTGGCACTAGAGTCATAAACAATCATGCATAGGTGAGGTTACCACCGGAGTCAAAATAATCCAATTTAGGTGAGATTGTTACTAGATTCTAAACAACCGGAATGTAGATGAGGTTATCACTAGAGTCTAAACAACCCATGAGTTGGTGAGATTGGCATCATTGTCTAAACAATCCGTATAGGTGAGGGTTAACACCGGAGTCAAAACAATCCAAGGTTAGGCGTGACAGAACCAGAGTCAAGACTATTATAAAGGTGTGAGTATACCTAAAGAGAAATTACTCCTTGTGTATAAGGATCAGTCAAGCCCACATTCTTGATCCGAATACTGGAAGTTCAAAGCAAGTTGCCGAAGGCTAGGGACGTAGGCAAACCGTCATGTTTGTCGAACCTCGTAAAAACTGAGTTTGCACTTTCTCTATCCCTACATTCTTTACTTTATTACAAGCTATTTAATTGAGTGTTTGATATTTAGTGTGTGTAATATACTTACTATTATTCCTATATTTTAGCATTATAGTTGATTTAGCTTAAAAGTTTCAAAATAGTGGTCTATGGTTTTAAATAGTTGAAAATTTTCTTAAAATGTTTTTAAAACTCAATTCATCCCTCCTCTTGTATTGTTAATTTTGGGCTAACAATAGCTAAAATTTTTACTTTATACATTAACTTTAGACTACCAAGACCTATGCGATTATTACAGTAATGACAATTTTTTACAGAAATGGACACAGATTAGTAATTGTGACTAAAAACTAGATTTTGATTTAAAAAAATAAATAATGCCCTATTATACACTTTGTCCATGACTATTTTTTATTAAAAAATTAATAGTTTGTGACAAGGGATCATTATCATAATAAGTTGAAAATTTATAAGGCCAATTGATACAATAAATACTATTCAAAGACCAATATTATATTTAACCCCATGAATTATTGAGAAAGTCTGGAATTGGTGTAAATTGAGGAGGAGAAAAAACTATAAGTCACCAAAATGTAACGTTAATATTTAAGCATCAAAAATAAAGGATTGAAGACTAATTTGTTACACAATAAAAAAAAAAACTGTGGACCAATAGTGTCAAAAGGTCCAGAAATTCTTTTGGTCAAGTCTTCAAAGTTTTTAAAAATCCAAATTGTCTAAGTTGGCCTTTTTTATTTCCTCTTTTTTTTGTTTCTTTGGAAGTCTCCATCTGGAATCAAGATGAAAAAAAAATAGAGAGTCTCTCACATTTAGATTTAACTAAAAAAAAAACACAGAAAAAAAAGGTTTTGAAAAATACTGTAAAAAGATAGCTTATATTATGGCATTTTTGTATTTTTAATACTATTTTTTGGTTTATATAAAATTATACCTCCACATTTGAAATATACGCAAATTTTCACATTATGTATACAAATTTGGTGATTTATGTTGACAATTTTATTTTATTTTTAATAGGTTTTAACTAATTGTTAGCATAAATAAAATATTTTCTAAATAGATTATGTGTTTAGTATGAAATTCCCTAGTTAATTTGTACATGAAGAGTAAATTTTTACAGAGATTGTAAATGTAAGATATAATTTTGCACATATCAATGGACAAGAATAAAATTACAGAAAAGCCATACTTGAGGGTTTTTTTTTCTTCTTTTGCAGTTTTCCCTAGAATAATTACAAAAAGATTGAGAAAGATAAAAATTTTATATAAAAAAATATATTTTATAGAATTCTAGAAAAATGTATTTATCATTTATTTTTTTCTTTTCATTTTCTCTTAATATTTTTTCCCAGCAAAATTGAGGATTTTTTATTTAATTTCCGTTAATTTAAGAGAAAATATAAATTTCATACCAAAATTAAGAAATATTGGCTCTTCAAGTTTGAAAGAGGTTTCATTTTAATTATTTTCATTTAAATAATAGCTGGTTATGTTTGCACATCAAAGTAATATAAAGGCACCTCTTAATCTAAACTAATCTCATTAAAAAATTAAAAAACATACTTCTGATATATGCACCCATTGTCATTCCTAAAATAGTCTCACTTCATTAGCTTTATTCATTTATCAATTTAGTACCTATCTTGACATATAGGCACTCCATGTACATTCTTGTTTTACGGGGAAAAAATGACTAAATATATAGTTGATCCATCTCTATGATATATGTTTTAAAATACACAATTTTCCTAATATTTCTGTTGCTTTTTTTTTTTTGGCCTTAGGAAGTAAGTCCATTCTTGCAATTCACAATTCACATTCTCATATCTCTCAATCATCTTTCTCCCCATCCTTTTCTTTTCTTTTGTTTTTTCTTTTTTTTTTTTTTACTAAATTAGTTTTTTGGGTTTATTAACACTTATAAAGTAAGAGGAACAAAAATAATTGCACCCACTTGGCTCTACCTATCTCCGTTCTTGCACTATTACTACCCTTCTATTTATATTCTCACGCAATTTCTAAAACCATACCTTTAAATAAGATTTAAAATTTGATAACTACTTTTTATACCCTAATTTTTCCTGGGATATCCCTTAGTGTAATCAGCCTATTCTTATCTCACCCGTCATTCTCATTCCCATGTATGCTCATCCATGTTCTTCTTTCTATCATTCTCTTATATTCAGATTATGTTGAAAGCAAGAGTTTTTTTTCCTAAAGAAGATTTTTACACCGTTAACAACAAAAAAGAATAGAAATCTCGTACAATTATATATATTTTTCAGCCATATGCATATAATCAAATGCCACATATAGGACATGATTAGATCATATCGAAAGAGAGTGAGGGAAAAAAACCAATAATTACGATTTGCAATATGAATCTATTATCTTACTATTAGTTATAATTTACAGAAAAAGAGAAAAAATTAAAGATGAATGGAAGTATGGAAAATAAATATTTTTTTTCGAATTATAATTTTTTATAAAATCTTTTAGGATCTTTATTATGGTCTAAATACATATAATTAATCGTACTTTAATCAATGAGTCTTCTTTTCTATGTATCAAGCTTGAAACTGTAGAAATATGTGGGTACCTTGATATTGATAAACTCCAAATGAGAATCCAAGAACTCCAATAAACTCTAATTGTGCATTTAAGAATTTCTCTTTCTCAATTTTTTATACAGCCACTAAACTAAGATTTCAATAAAAATTGAAAATTAACTAACACAAAGAGGAGGGAAAGAGCCTATAATAAACTCCTCACTTTAAGGGAGAATTCAGCCAACCCTAATGCATAGGTCGACCAAAAATACTCAATACCCTTAGAGAAATTGCAGTGAGCTCTAAAGGCCCACTACCTTTTCAGCATGCTTCTCTTTTGTATAATTACCCAGAAAACTATTTGAACACAATTTGGCTAATCTCATATTGCCCAAAGTGTTGGTGTTGATTGAGATCCAAATAGACCTATTTAATTTAAGTTCCAACAGACAAAGGCCTAGTTTTAATTAACTCTTAATACAAGTATTCTTATATTACTAGTTATGAATTTATTCCACTAAAGGTCTAAAATGGGCTCTTGAATTAAATCATAAGATACTTTATAATTAGAATTATGTCAATTAGATAATTAATATTTATATGTGTATCCCACATGAATACCGATAATTTGACTATGTAAAATTACCGTTTTTCCCCTTCAATTATATTTTTCAATTCCTTGATATAAGACTATATCTAATGAATTATCAGATTTATAGAATATCTTTAATTAATAAAATAATTAATATTATTAATTACTTAGCTAAAGTTTGAACCATCCAAATTCATGTGGCTCCTTAAAATAATATTCACTTCTCTATATAATAGAGTTATAGATTCTATATCTATAATAGGACTGACAATTTTCTATACGACATGACGATATAACTCGAAAACAACACGAAATAAATGAGTTTGGATAATCTATTTAATCTTCATATCAATTTCGGGTTGACACGTGTAATACATATAATAAACGGGTGAGTTTTGGGTCAACCTACTTAACCTAAAAATGACCTGTGTAACCTATTTAATTAAATATGTTGTTTTCATGTCATGTCAACACGATACTAATATGACACATTTATTAATATTTTAATATTTTAAATGTGATTTTGATTAATTCTAAACATATTTTTATACGTAAAATTAAATTAAGTAGTGCATAATTGTGTTAAATTAGAATATTCGTATCAAACGAGTCATAATATGATTATATGGCACGTTTATTAAACGGGTCACATGTGTCGTATCGTATTACATGTGCATTAATCGTGTCATATTCGGGTTTAAGTTTTTGACACATTTATTAATCATGTTGTATTCAGGTTAGGTGTTATCGTGTCAAATTATAATTGTGTCGACCTGAACACGATACGATAACACGAATTACCAACCCTAATCTATAAGCATATATTCTCAATACACATAATAATATATTACAAAATGTCAGGGTATAGGCCGTCAACCTCTTGATCTATATCTTTTAACATCTTAAATAATACAAATTGTAAATACAAGTTTATCACTTATTTCAAGATTAAAAAAAATATGTATTAATTATCAAGTTTGTGAGAATATGTTCTAATCAACTACGCTTATTATAAGAACATATTTATTCAATGTTTACACAGTAAGACTTTTTATACATAGTCATATCAATATAGATTAAGATACACCATAAATATACAAAGTCATGCAAAGTGATAGAAATGTACAGCTTCTCTTATTAGTTGTAAGCAATCTTATTTGATTTAATTAGAAAAAATATGTCTAACTATAATAAACAACTTTATTAAAATATTTCTCTAATGAATAAGTCATTGAACTTTTGACATTTATTATTATACTAATAATCAAAACATTATCACAAATAATATGCACAAGATATCACTTTATTTAATATTCAATAAATATCCAAAATAATAAATATTTTTTGGATATAATCCTAATACCATATAGTATAAAATGAATTTAATTGAGCTATAACTACTTATATCATCAGTAAAAAAATTAAAGTTTAAGATAAACTGTGTGTTTAAAAGAAATGATATTTCTATTGCGTAGGTGTATAAATAGATTTTTTTTTTGTTTACAAAATGATCTATATGTTCAAAAGGAATTTCATAATTTCACTTAGGGTCTTTTTAGTAAGTAAAAAACTTATTAAAGGGCGTATATATTGTTACCCCTTTGTTTACTCCCATCAAACTTCTTTTTATTTTTTTTATTACTAAAAAGACCTTAAATAAAAATACATTTTAGCATATTAATTGTTTTTTTAACCCAACAAACTCTCTAAATGCTTTAGAGAAAAAGAAAAACCTCTACTCAAACCTTTTTTTAAACATACAATTCATTTTAAGTCCTAATTTCTTTACAATAAAATGGCAGATTTAGAAAATTATTATCAAAGAAAAAAAAATTACTTTTCACTCTATTCCATTATGTTGAGTAAACTTATTTGAGCATTCACGCATATATAGACGGCTACTTATGAGCATATTGATCATATGCAATTATGAATGAATTTAAGATATAATAAATTATGTTTTTTTTTCCTTCTCGTATTAAGAACAAGTATATCCTTACATAAAAAGTACTGCTATGAGATATCATATGATACCATATGATGTATGAGTCTACAACTGGCTAATTATAATTACATTCCAAGTGGATTCTATGTGGGACCCAGTTTATTAATTAGAATCACCAATAACAGATTGATATATCGTTGTAGTGTTAGAAACTTGTAGCTTTGCTCTGACCCAGATAATCCATCAATTGAAGGCAACAATGAAGTTTTTTGTTTTTTTTAATCATTTTTTCTTGAAAAAGATGTAGGCATATATATAGTGAAAATAGTTTGGAGAATGAAAGAATAAAGAATGAGAAGGGAAAAAAGAGAGGGGGGGAGGATTGAAAAGAGTGGGAGAAGACATGAGAATGAGATAGGGTGGGAAGAGAACAAGAGAGAGAAAGAGAGATAGGGTAGGAAGAGAACAAGAGAGAGAAGAGACAAAATTAGAATTAGAAACAATTTATAAAAAATTGGGTATAAAAAGTAGAAATTAAATCTTATTTTTAATTGGGGTTGTAGTTTTAGAATTAGTATTAGAAGAGTGGTAATAAGAATAAAGATTGGAACACTAAAATTTTATAAAAAAAACTTATACCACTAATGTAGTATCATTTTAAGTCACATAATTTAAAATAACGTGATCTTATTTTAAAATTAAAAATAATTGAAATACATGTCATCTAGTGTAAGTTTTTTACGCAAAATCTCTTAGTGTCGTTATTATTACTCGTGGTAATAAAGTGTATACGAAAATGTGATAACAGACCCACCTATTTCATAATTAATTTAAAATTTTAATGACACAATCGGATTTATTCTTTATTCTTTTCTATTCTGTTCTCGCTACTGTTACCATTCTTATTCCAACACTATAACCAAAGGGCACGTTATTGTTTATGAAGCTGAAGAAGCAGTAAACGGAAAAATAAGTCGATTGACTTAATAGCTTTGATTACAACCATATCGTTCCATATTATTCCCTTCTACGAACTTATTCAAGATCTTTAACGAAGTCATCAGATAAAGGATGCTGTAACTCATTGCGGACACTTTCATAGGTAATTTTCATTTCCTGCAATATTTTGGTCTGATTTGTTTTTTTTTTTTTTTTTTTTTTGGTTGGAAAAGCGCAGTGTTCTTAGTTCTCTTCTACTGTATTTTTTTTTTTTGGCTGGAAAAAGTTCTTTTTTCCTGTATTTATTTTTAAAAGACATATCTCTGTTTTACTTATTGGAGGCTTTTTCGTTTATATCCATTCTAGCTACAAAATGAGATAACGATCATCAATTGATTGCAGAAAAATATAAACCTCTGCTTACGAAGCAAGGATTCGGAATCGGAGTACTAGAAGACTTTGTTAGTTGTAAAGCATTTGAATTTTTTTAATGTTTTAAAAGTTTTGATGTTTGGAGTTATTTGGACGTTATTATGTTTAATTTTCTTGATTATCAATTATGCTTTATTATTATATTTTTACAAATAATATCTTTTACTTTCACATGAACGATTATAATTTGGATATAAAGTTAAGTTTAACACTTGTAAAATTAAATTTTTATTAGAATTTAGAACGCCACTGTGATTCTAGTTTGAAATTATTAGTGCACGGTTAAATTTAAATTTTTGAAAAATGAACTTTTATATTTAGTTTGAAAATAGTGATAATATAATAAAAAAATCTATCATGTTCAGTGTTTAAGAAAAAAAAAAAAACACGCCTTTTTATTTATATTAAATTAAATATTCAATTATTATTTTTAAATCAAATAGCATCGAGTCCACACATATGGTAAAATTTAAAACTTAGAAAAAAATATTTTTACCCTTTTAACTCATAAAATGTAACTAATAAACAAAACCTGAAAATAAAATAGTTTATATAATTGAAAGTNCCTCTCTCCTTATTTGCTTTGATTATTTATTTCAATTCACACAACCCACATCTCTTAATTATTTATAAATTTATTGTTGATAAAACCTCCATCAACACTTTCCAATCAGATTATCCTTTAATTCTCTTCCTGCACTTATTCTTTTTTATATGTCTTAGAAGGACACAAGTGTTTGAGTACTATAAAATATACAAAAAATTCCTATCTTCTTTCTAATATTATTTACTTTACATAAATTAATAACTATGGTTTTAATATTTAGAATGTAGATATATCTAGTATATACCCTTTATTAGTATAATTAAAAAAAGTCATAATATTTAAAAAACCACATTAAAACTATAACCTGCTTTTTAATTACTAATGATTATTTGACATCTCAGGTTTCTAGATATGCCCCACAGTTTCACATCTACTCTTTGTGGATGATAGTTTATTATTTTGTTAAGTAACGAAGGAAGCCTGCTTAGCAATAAAAAATCTATTTACTATTTATGGGAAAGTTTCAGGATAGGAAATAAATTTTAGGAAATCGGCACTTTCTTTCTCTCCGAACACGCACGCATTCAAATATCAAATGTTTCTATCAACAAATCTTCAAATGACAATACATGATTGTCATGAGCAGTGTCTTAAAACTCCCATCTTTTTCTAGGCATGATACGAAAGTCCTTTACTACGACACTGGCCATTTTACGAAAGTCCTTTACTACGACACTGGCCGTTTTACATGGCTAAGTAAAACTACATAAATACCCTTTCTTTCTTTAAGAATGTAGATACTCGTTATTTATTATTATTATTATTTTTTTCTTGATACCCGATTTATTCACGGGTTTGGGAAGTGAACAATCAAATCAAGATTGGCATAGTTTTGTTTTTTCTTTTCTTTTTTTCTTTTTTAATTGACAAAAAGAAGAAGACAAATTAGGTATGTCAAACTTTCTTAAATTTATACTTAACGCAATTTACTAATTTATAACAATGTTTTTTTTTTAACAGATCAATGTCCATTTATTTCTTAAGAGGTTTAATTAGTTTCCTTTTTTGCCTTACTTTTATCGTTTTTTCTTACTGCTATTAGCGGGAACCATTAGATGATACATGTATTTTTTTATCTTGGACATCAAATTGTTTACTTAGTGTTGGAGCGGTTTCTCACCAGTCGTCCACGTGTCTTGAACTGCTGATGCTGGATTCTCCAACTGTTCACGTGTCCTTGCTGTCTCAAAACTCTCTGAACTCCAAGCAAGATCGGAGAGGCGGGGGGTGGCTACCTGCAAAGACTCTCCGATGCTTAAGTCAGTGGTTTTTCTTTGCGTTTTGGTAGCAAGGAGAAAAATATATCAGTCTCAAAATCTATCTCTTTGTTGTGTTTCTTTTTTCTTCTGCTCTCAGACTGTTTTATGTTTACAAGTGTTTTTTTGTGCGAACCTCTTTCTCAGGAACGCATAGCTTCAATATATGTAGTCCTCGGATAGTGAATTGCCTGGT
>JXTB01000004.1:2764519-2791193 GCA_002914805.1 Parasponia andersonii
TGAGTCGAGTCCCTTCAGGGCGGCCGAAAAACATTTTCTTGCCGAGGCCTGATCCCCTTTGATGTCGATTGTGTATGTGCCATCCTTAGATTGGCATCTTAGAACCTGATGGAGGGTGGAGGCGACTCCATGCATGGCGTGGATCCATCCCCTTCCCATGATGACATTGAAGGAGGACTGGCAATCGACGACGATGAAATCCACGTTCATGCATCTTTCGGCTGCGCGGACGTCAAGGGTAATGATGCCTAAAGGGCAGACCCTTGTGCTATCAAAAGCGAAAAGAGGCTGACAGGTTGGCCTGAGTGCGCTCCTGTCCAGTCCCATATTGTCGAACGTGTTGAGGAATAGGATATCGACACTGCTCCCACCATCAACCAGGACTCGCCCAACCAACGCGGAGCCGATCTGTAGCCTGATTACCAGGGGGTCGTCATGAGGCCGGCGTACCGTGGTCAAGTCTTGTTGAGTAAAAACGATGGGGGCAGCGCTTATGTGGTCTTTTTCTGATATCACGTTGTTGACGGAGTGACCCATCCCCTTCCAGCGTTTCACCCTGCCCTCGGCTTTCTTGAGGCACCTCTGATTTTCTTCTTGATCGTCAGTCAGGTCAGGCCTGCCCACGATGGTCGGCACTACCCTGAGGGTCTGCTCCTCCGAACCCGAAGCTTGGACCTGCTTTCCTTTCTCAGTCCTGGTAGTGTCTGGTCGCGGCCGGGTTTCGTCGTTTTTCACGTATTGCCCGAGCCTGCCTGCATGGATCGCCAACATGACCTGGGCATAGAGATTGCGGCAGTGAACGGTGTCGTGCCCGAAGTCCTTGTGGAATTGGCAGTACCTGTTCCTATTCTTCATATGTTCCGGGATGCCAGATTTGGGCAGGTCCTTGAAAATGCTCATGTCCCTGTTCTGGAGGTATATCACGTCAATGGGTGTGTTAAGTTCGTACTTGGGTAGAGGATCACGGGTCGTCTTCCTCCTCTTGCCTCCTTCCAAACCGCCTTGTGCCGGGACTTCTTGCTTCGGAGTCAGCCCTTGGCCCGGTAGGGGCCTCTTCATCCCTTGTGGCGCCGGGGGTTGCATTGGTGCTGTCGTTACTGCGGCAGAGGTCTTAGGTGTCTTTTGGCGGCTTTCCAGCACCCTGAACACCCCTTCCGACTTGGCCTGGACGTCCGCCATGTCGTATGGTAAGTTTAGAAGGAGGTGGTCTGCTAGCATTGATCCCGGCTGCAGGCTTCGGACGAACGAGCCTGTGGCTTAGACCGAGACTGCATTATGGACCAGCGACATGACCTCGAGGAAACGCAAGAGGTACTCCCGCGGGGATTCATCCGCGGCCTGTTCCAAACGGTCCAGGTCTCGCATGGTTTTTTGCTGTTTTCGGGCACCCGCGTACTGCCTCAGGAAAACCCTGCAGAAGTCCTCGAAACCATTGATGGACTTTTCTGGGAGCTGCCTGAACCATAGTAGGGCTGGTCCTGCAAGGGTCGTAGAGAAAACTTTGCATGTTACAGCCTCGTCCCTGGACTCTAAAGGCATCTTCTGCTGGAAGTGGTATATGTGGTCGAGGGGGTCAGTTTTCCCTTCGAACGGTCTGAAGGTTGGAGTCGTAAAGTCTCTCGGCCTTGGCTCCATCTGGATCCAGTCAGCGAAGGCCGTCCGGTTGATGCCTCGCACGGTTTGTTCTGCCAGATCGTCTGGGGTCTGACTATGATGGTTGCCGAGTCTCTTCCCCAACTCTGCCATCATTTCTTGCTTCCAGTCGGGGGGCGTACCTCCAGGGCTCTCATGGTGTCTTCCACCCACTGCCCCCCTGGTTTGGAAAGCTCTCGACTGGCTTTGGCTTTGCCGTTCCCCCTGCATTCATGTCCCGGACGGGGCGGGAGCCTCTCCCTTCGGTTGGCTTCCGAACTCCTGCTGGATTTCTTTGTCGAAATCTTCCCTCCGCTGGGTCCTATCTTCACTGGCCAGCAGACCCTCAAGGCGAGCATTATCTCTGCGTACCTCTGCGACCTCGTCCCTCAAACCCAGGACGGCCTCATGGGCCCTCTCTGCCTTTCTGTTTGTTTCCGCCAGGGCGGCGAGCACCTGGTCCAGCTTCTGTCCCAGGTCCGGTCGTTCCTCTCGGGAGCTTCCTTTGGTATCAGGACGGGTACTCCTGGTCGTCATTCTTGAAGGTGCCATCAGACGTTGTATGGCTTTTGTGTTCCGTGAGGGTGCGGTTGTGAGCTTCTCGCTCTCTTTTCCACGCTCAACCGTTTCCCACAGACGGCGCCAAACTGTTGGAGCGGTTTCTCACCAGTCGTCCACGTGTCTTGGATTGCTGATGCTAGATTCTCCAACTGTTCATGTGTCCTTGCTGTCTCAAAGCTCTCTGAACTCCAAGCAAGATCGGAGAGGCGGGGGTGGTTACCTGCAAAGACTCTCCGATGCTTAAGTCAGTGGTTTTTCTTTGCGTTTTGGTAGCAAGGAGAAAAATATATCAGTCTCAATATCTATCTCTTTGTTGTGTTTCTTTTTTCTTTTTTCTTCTGCTCTCAGACTATTTTATGTTTACAAGTGTTTTTTTTTGTGCGAACCCTCCCTCTTAGGAACGCATAGCTTCAATATATGTAGTTCTCCGATCGTGAATTGCCTGGTTCTCTCTGTTTTTTCAAAAAAGGATGAGTACCTTTCACCTCAAGATCTTTTTTTTAACCGTGACGGGCCGAGATTTCTGTGACCTCTTCTGTGCTACCGTAGCCTGATTTTCGCCGCCTCCTACGGCTTCAATCTGTCAGGAGCAAGGTCTGGGCAAATCGCCGTTCTGTCAGGACGGCTTGTCCCTGCGCGCGCACCTACCCAGAAACGCATTAAATGCTCTGTCCGGGTCTGGAGCCGTGGGGCTGCTTTCTATCGCATCCAGTCTGAAGATCCTTGGGGCTTCTGACCCCTACGACTGTTGAGGTAAGGGTCGCTGTTCCTAGACAGTAGACCCTTGGGGCCTCAGACCGCTAGCTGTCGTGGTTGGGGTCTGACTGGCTGAACCGTTTGGGATCAGTGGTGGATTCTGCCTTAAATTCGGAAGACTCAAAGGCCGATGGCGAGATCACGTGCGATCCGCGTGGCCCTTCTTGTGGTACAAGGTTCAGGAATGGGCCCCACACATATACATACGTTTAAGTTCGCCTCATTATATTGGTAAATATATATTTACAATAAAATTTGAAAGAACACATGAAGTCTACCGAAAAATGTTAATTCAAGTAAAACTGTGAATGACATATTTTTATTCCTTACCTATTAATTAGCAATACCAACACCACCGAATGAGATAGCAACTGATCAAGGTTCTTGAATTATGAGCCTAAAATCCCGAGTTCAAGTTGCCTCTATTAAAGTAGTCAGTAACACTAGGCGATCTACACATGAGAGGTCCAGTGTGAAACGCAGAATTGTCGAGCTTTCTCCTGGGTTACAAGGAGACGCCCCACTCTTTCCCTGTAATCTTTTTTCATCAGGATAATATTATTTTTATAATTTGTATATCGATACTTTTTAAAATTATATTTTGTATTTTTGTTATTATCAATATTAATCTTTAGATTTAAAATATATTATAAATTTTATACACTGATATTAATTTAGAATAGTTAACTTACTAAAATATTATTTAAAAATTTGAAAATCAATCATATAAAAATTAATCCGAGTATAAGTTAATTAAATCATTTTAATAAAATAACTGTTTTAAATTAATATCTGTGTATAAATTTATAATAAATATTAAATCTAAAATTTAATATTGATAATAGTCAAAATAAGATACAAATTGAAGGAGGCATACAAAAAAATATTAAAAATGATATTATTTGTTTTATTAAAAAAAAATACCAATACCAACTTTTGTTTTATTTATGTGTTCTCTCTTTTTTGTTAGGCAGTCGGCAATAGCACTTGGGCTGAAGTAACAAAATTGCTGAACAAAAAGTCATCTTTTTTTTTTTTCTCTTGTTTCTTAACTGAAAAATTTACATGGATGAATAAAATTTTAAATTTGATTAAGTAAATATTTATTTTTAAAATTTTATAACTAAATATCTAGATATATATTTTTGTACTTAGTATATACATATATTTACTAATTTTAGTTATTGTATTAAAATACACTTAATATATAATTTTTTTTATTTGATATATAAAATTTTATATTTAATATAAAAATATATATATCAAATATTTTACTATAAAATTTGACATTTTGACAAAAGTACGTTTAAATTTTAGACAAAAGTACGTTTAAATTTTACTATAACATCTGACAAAATAACGTTTAATGAAACTGAACCCAAATTTTGGTCACATTTCTATTCATCGGTGCCTCGATCGCCGGCCCATCTCGGTGAAATACCTTCCAGATATATCATAGCAATTAATGCAGACACTGCGAGCGCCATGAAGCTAAGCTGAAAGTCTGAAACCACGTGCATTGCACAAACAGTGGGTGAGTGCTGACTGGGTAGGTACGCTCCGTGACAATTAAATAACCTATTAGTCCCTTACATTTTTTCTTTTGTAGTTAAGTCCCAAAAGTTTCTATTTCTTGGCATTTGTTAGTCGTTTTGTATTTTCTATCCAAAGTTCCGTTAAAGACCATTTAGAGCGGAGAAATTTTACACTATTGAGTATTGACTCTGTGTTTCCATGTTTGACGATTTCGTCTTTAGTGTTGTTTTTTTCCCTTTTTTTTTTGTGAAAAAAGGCTTGCCTTCTCTAATTCTTTCAAAACAAAATTTCATTAAAATCCCATAAAAGAAAGAATTTATATGAATCCCCTTTAAAAAGAAGTGAGAAATTAATTAAATTCTCACCATTTAGAGTTTTACTTTCTTTCAACATAAACAATTAGTTTCTTCCAATTAAATTATTTTTAGTATAACCAAATAAAATTAACATAAATTTAATACACAAAAAGTAAATCTTCAATCAAATTTGACTATTAGAAAAAAAAAATTGTGACTTCAGTAAAAGATCCTGGGTTTAGAATTTTTTTTTCTCTTATCATTAAAAAAAATAAAATATGTTACTTTTATGTCTTTTATATGAGTCAACTTTATAGAGAATTAAAATTAGCAAGAATTATCCTAAGGAAAAAAGTAATAATAATTAGAATATTAAGAGTATATTAATGGGATAGGATAAAATATATAAAAATTAAACAATCAAAGTTATAGGTCACGAACAAGTTACCTATTTTAAAGTCATGAATAACTTTTTATATTTAAATGCGTATTAATTAGATTAAATTTTTATACTAGATTTAATAATATTATTATAATCATCACATCAAAATCTAATAGTCCAAATTAAAGTAACAATTTATAGAGTAAAAACAAAAATCTTCCTTGAAACTTCATTCATATATATAAACCTATATCATATAGTTTATGTATAGTTTATGTTAAAATTTGCATCCTTGAAACTTCATTCATATATATAAACCTATATCATATAGTTTATGTATAGTTTATGTTAAAATTTGCATGACAATTTGGGAATAAACATATTTTGCTAACACCTCTAAATTGAAAAATCACATACACATTACGTCACTAAATGAGTGATTATATTTTCATCAGGTAAAACAGATTTCCTCATAATTAGGTGTTTTAGGAATGAAACTAAAATCTTTTATTGCAATTTGAAGATGGGATGAAGTGCAATTTCTATTGGATTAATTTTTAGAAATAAAAAACCATAGAAAATATATTTATAATTGACCCAATTTATAAGGTAGCAAAGTCCAAAAATATAGTATTTTGTTTTTAATTTATAAAATACTTTGGATCAAATTTGGAAAATTTTGATTGGCTAGACACTTAGGATCTGTTTAATTGAAATGGTGGAATAGTAATAGTAATCAAAATGGAATAGAAAATGAAGGGTAATAAAATTATATTATTTGGTTAGAACGGTGGAATCAGTAGCTAAATAAATATTTTTATGTTTCGTTAATTATGAAAAAGAATAAAATTATCTATATAATGACAAAAATACCTTTCAGTTTAAAATGAATATTTTAAGTAGTTTAAATTACATTTAGCATAAATTATTTTATTAATTACATTAGTATTTTATTAAATTACGTTACATTTAGCATTGTTTTATTTTTGTTAAATATTTTAGTAATTCTTTATTAATTAAATCCTTATTGTATTAATTAAATTATTATTTTATTTTACATTCAACATTATTTTATTTTATTGCCTTATTTATTTAATATTTTATTAATTAAATTATTATTTTATTAAATTTATTTACATTTAGTATTACTTTATTTCTTTGTTTCCTCAAATTATTTTATTAATTAAATTAATATTGTATTAATTAAATTATTATTTTATTTTACATTCAACATTATTTTATTTTATTGCCTTATTTTATTAATAATTTTATTAATTAAATTATTATTTTATTAAATTTATTTACATTTTGTATTACTTTATTTCATTATTTTTTCAAATTATTTTATTCATTAAATTATCATTTTATTAATTATTTTACATTAGCGTTATTGTATTTTATTAATTTTTTTTCATTAAACTATTATTTTATTAATTTTTTAACGTTTAGCATTATTTTATTTTATTATATTATTTTAATTATTTTTAGCTAAATTATTATTTTATTAAATTATTTTACGTTTACTAATATTTTAATTTATTTTATTTTTTATTAATTATTTTTTTATCGATTAAAATATTATTTTATTAAATTAAATTATTTCATTATTTTTTTTAATTATGTTATTAATTTTATTTCATAATTATTTCTTATATCTAACAAAAAATCACATTTGACAAGAAAAAATATTAAAAAATGTTTCATAAATAAAATAAAAATTATTATTTTCCTCATAAAATATGTATTCTTAATAATTTTCTATTTTTCATTAATATTACATTTCTCATACAGGCTCAATTGGGGAATAGAGGGAAAAAAAAAACCAATGCAATATAATGGGTTTCCACCCAAAGTTGGGTGGAATGTAATTCCATCAAATTCTTTTCCATTGGAAAGTTTGTTTCCATTTCCACGTCTCAAACAAACATTGGAATTGAATCATTTCAGAATCAATTCCATTCATTTCTTTTCCATTCCCTCCAACTAAACGAGCACTTAGTGATATTTGATTTAATGGAGTGATTGATGAGGACATGAAGGTAGTAAAGGTTCGTGGTCCAATACAAGTTCCAATTGGTCTGGTGACAAGATCTCAAGCTATAAGATTCAAAGAAGAGCTGAATAACTTAGTCCGGAGAATTCTACAACAAGAAGAAAGTGTGTTCACTACTGAGGGTGAACAAAGGTTAGTTTTGCTTATCACATTTGATCGGGGAGAGAACCAATCAACCATACATGTCTATTGAGCCATTACATGGTCAACTTGCATGTCTAATCTATCATACGTATACAAGAGGATTTATAAGCGGATATAGGCATAATTTTTAGCAAAGAATCAAATCAAGATTATGTTTTTAGATTCCAAGAAATCCAAGAATCAGGAAGTTATGAAGATCTAATTAGGATTTGATTTCTTTGTAATTCTATCTTTAGTTTTTATGTTTTAAATTTTTTAGTATTTCTAGGGCTTTTTAGGCATGTCTTTTCTTCATTAAGGGTAATTTAGAAATTTTACAATTAAGACCTTGCTAAATGTAATTCGGCACTATATGGGCTGACCACAACATTATGTTTTTCAGATTTTCAAAATTAATAGAACTGTGAGAATTTTTTTCTTCTTGTGTTTTTGGAGAAACTTTTCAGAACTTATCAAGGAATTCCTTGTGGCATTCAAACTGACTTATCAAACGGATTATCTATTTCCGTTTGTGGTATCTTTACCATACCAAGGTTCTTGTTTTGATAAGCAAGGGGTAGCAGTTTCTACCAAACTAGAAAGATCTTGGAGTTGTCTTTCCAGATTTTCCTTGTCGAGTCGTTTGTTTAGCATTAGGTTCCAATTTAGCCAAAAACCATATTCGGCCAGATTGTTTTCTTTTTCAGCATTTTTTATTGAGTCTTGATTTCGGGTTTTGTCCTTATTTAGGGCCACTCTTTGAATATGTTTGCATCAATTAGAGTTAAAAAATGTGATCTTTGCTTTCTAGATTTTCATATTTCTTGTTACTCACTTCTTTAATGTCAAAAGTTACTTGATTCTCTTATGTTGTTGTCACACGTTTTTGCAAGAAAAGAAAAGAAAAAGAGGAAAAATCAAGAGGATCTGGAAAATAATGTACCATAACCTTTCTTAAATTTTTTTTGTTTCAATCTTGTTTCTTATGTCCTAAAACCCTTTTTACCAAAACCCCACACTTGAGTGCCAAAAATATCAAAATCCATGACAAAATCTAATTTGTTTGGTTTGTTCTTATCTTAATTTACTGCTTGAATCCTTTTTATTAGCTTTTGATTAGTTTTGATAGAAATCAAAGAAGAATACGAGTGGAAAAAGTCAGTGTGCGTGAGATCATTAGAGGTTAGAGCCTAGAATTTGTTGAGTGAAACACGAGTGTCATTGAGTGTATCGTATTTCTTTTTTGCGTGAAAACACTTGAGGGAATGTGGTGAGGACCTTTTCCATATTATTCTAACCCTATTTTGCATATTTCAATAATGAGTAAAAATGAAGAGAAAAGCACAAACAAAGAGGTTCAAAAATAAGTTGTTCTGAATTTACAAATGCAAGTATTAATGGAAGAGATGAGATAGATGATGAGGGCAAAATTAGAACATATACATGAAAGATTGGATAGGGCAGAAGACAGAACACAATGGAGGCAGCCACCTAGAAGGATAGGTTGCCCGAAGAGAAGTCAAGGAGGTGCATAAAGTTGAAGGGAAAGGTGTAGAAGAAGAGTTTGATAAGATATCAGTGAGCAGCCATAGGAGATATAGCAAGAATAGAGAAGCTAAGAACTAGGTAGATAACAACTTAGGAAGTATCAAGATAAAAATTTCTACTTTTCAAGAAAGAATGATCCCGAAACATACCTTGAGTGGGAAAAGAAGATGGAGTTAGTTTCTAACTGTCACAATTACTTAGAATAAAAAAAGATAAAACTTACTATAATCAAATTTACTAATTATGCTATTATGTGGTGGGATCAGTTTTGCACTAATAGGAGGTAGAATAGAGAATTTCCTATTAAAACATGGGATGAGATGAAGAGTGATGAGATGACGATTTGTACTAAGTCATTACTATCAGGATCCATACTTAAAACTATAAGGCCTCCATCAAGGTAATTATAGTGTTGATGAGTATTATAAGGAAATGGAGATAGCTATGATTAGAGCCAATAGGGAAGAGGATCGGGAAGCAACAATGGCCAGATTTTTGAATGGTTTAGACCGAGAGATTGCTAATATGATTGAGATATACCATTATGTGGAGATAGAAGATTTGGTATATATGGCAATTAAGGTAGAGAGGCAACTCAAGAGGGGTGGTACATGGCCAAAACCAGCCCTTCAAACTTCTAATGCAGCACCTTGGAGGTTGAGCTACCCAGAGAAAGAAGAAAGCTCTTCCACTTACAAGGCCAGATCTGAGCCCAAACTTGCCACTACTAATGTGGCCTCTCAGGGTAAATCAGCCCCTACTTTGATTAAATGCTTCAAATGTTAGGGAAGAGGATACATAGCTAGCCAATGTCCAAACAAGCGAGTTATGGTGAACTGAGAGAATGGTTAATTTGAATCTAAGGATAAGGCTGATTGTGATGATATGCCACCTTTAGAGGATGCCTCTATGAGGGATGAGGAGTTTGGAGCAGATCATGATGAGATGTTTGGGTTAGTCACACAATGAGCCTTAAGCTTGTAAGTTAAAGAGGACAAAGAAGTATAGTGGGAGAATATCTTTCATACTTGTTGCCATGTGAAAAGATGAGGTATGTAGTGTTATTATTGATAGTGGTAGTTGTACTAATGTTGCTAGTACTTCCATGGTTGAAAAACTAAGGCTCACAACACTTAGGCACCCTTGTCCATACAAGTTACAATGGTTGAATAATAGTGGTGAAGTGAGGGTTACAAGGCAAGTTGTTGTACTATTTTGAATCAATAGATATGAAGATGAAATGTTGTGTGATATGGCACCAATGCAAGGTGGCATCTTCTCCTAAGAAGAACATGGCAATTTGATTGGCGTATACAGCATGATGGCTTCACCAACAAAAATTCATTCACATTCAAATAACGAACAATCACTCTAGTTTCGATGACACTAAGACAAGTTTATAAAGATCAAGTGAGATTGTGAAAATTAAGTGATCAAAAGAACTTGAGAGAACAAAATAATGAGAGTGAAAAGAATAGCGAGGTTATACGTAGTAAGAGTGAAAGGGGAGAGAGTCACACAATCTAAGAGAGAAAAAGAGAGAGTAAGGCTAAATCAGTTAAGGAAAAAAAGAAAGAGAAGAGTTCAGCTAATGAGGAGGTTAAGCGAGCATTGATTTCAAAATAGCCGATAATTTTAATCACGTAAAATGAGGCTCTTTTAAACATGAACTAACTTAATTCTTCTCTGCCTAGTGTTGTTGTTTCTCTCTTGCAGGAGTTTGAGAATATGTTTCCTGAGGAGGTGCCACATGGTTTATCACCGATCTGAGGGATTGAACATCAAATCGATTTCATTACTGGAGTATTAATTCCAAACTGGCCAGCATATAGAAGTAATTCGGAGGAGACAAAGGAACTTCAATGACAAGTTGAAGAATTGATGGAGAAGGGACATGTGAGAGAAAGCATGAGTCTGTGTGTGTTGCTCAAGTTTCTCATATGCACACTAAGCCAATAATAAACATGTTCTAATTGTATATTAGGCATCTAGAATTCATTAATATCACTTTCAAAGTAACATGCCCATTCATTATGTTATGTGCTTTTACATACATGTTATTACACTAATGCTTGTCAAAGTATCCTAATGTAGTGTAAAGGTTCAATACTCTCAGAGAGAGAGAGAGTTCGGTGTGCTAAAAGAATAAAGTATATATTTATGAAGGAAATACTATGTGAACATGCATTAAGATTATACTTGTTGATAATTTGGTCAAATAGTATTTTTTCAGTATATACATTTTTCATACTTTTCAGAGCCAAATTCACAATACGTTTAACACATAAAATAGCTTTAATTTAATGTTTAGGACTTATTTATAGCATTTTATTTTTTGACCCTAGGTAAGCATGAGGTGGTAATCATTGTACTAAACTGTGTTTAATTACACTAAGCTAGCTTAGATTCTGATTAATCGTGTAATATTATTTTTATGCATTCTAATAATTAGCCATTGATACTATGTTTGTATTATTAATTAGAGTCTAATTGACTTATTTTTATGTTTAATGATTGGTTACAGGACTAGGTTTCACTAGATTACAATAAGATTTGCCATGTGGGATTATAGGTCAAAGTATGACTAGTTTTCATCTTCTAAGCTAGATTTCACCAACTTTGGTTATATTTAGGTGTATCGGAGTGACCAGCAATGAGGTGACTATGCTAAAGATGTTTTAGAGCTGGACACATGGAAAGTAATGTACAAAATACCCAAATTACTCCTTAGAAATTAAGTTATGCCTTTTCTTAGCCATTAAGTGTTGATTTTTGGACAAAATCTAATCATTCTCTTTCTCTTTCTCTCCAGCCACGTCCTGAACCTCTCTAGTTCCTTTTAAGATTTCTCCTAACTTCTCTCAACTATTTTCAAGAGTTTCCAAGTGGTAGAACTCAAATTGAAGCTCTAGAAAGCAAGATAGATCAAAACTAATCAAGGTAATTCTACTAGTTCTTCTTTCTAGATCTTTTTCTTTAATTTCAATCTTTCACTTTCTACCACTTAAATCATAGTTCTCTCAGGTCCGCTTGAGTCATAAAATCTAATTTTAAGCCTTGAGAATCAGTTTGGTGGAGGTAGAAGGCAAGAACTTCAGAAAAAGCTCAAACTAGTAAATGTGAGCATTATGTAAGATTTTGAATTTATAGTTAATTTTTTTTTTTGTGTTAGCTCTTAAACCAAAGCTATTATTTGACGAATAATGGTCCTAGGAACTCTTATAGATTGCTGGAATATAGAATTTAAGCGGAGAATTCAAGTTACACCTAGAGCCCTAAATTTACTAATTATGGATTCATATGTTTCCGTGGGTGTATTAAGTTTTCTATACTTCTAATCTGATTTTCTCAACTTGCAATAGATATGTCATGGATTCTATTATTTATTCCATTAATTTAGTTACTATTTGTAACCATATATGAGTGCACAAATTGTTTAAAACTTGTCTAAACCAAAAAAGATTTGAAATATGCTTTTATGTTATCCTAGATGTTTCTTTTGATGTGTATATGTGGGAATTGGCTTATAAAATATTATTACAGGTTTAAAATCATGATTTTAATCATGTGGGAATATCTTAAAAACAAAGAAGGTGCTGTCCAAATATTTTCAAAATAAAATAGCACTATTTAGAGGCAAATGGACTAGTTTTACAAAATCATGTGCCATTTTGGATCATTTTTGTGATAATGAACTAGCGTTCATATTTTACTAATTTGAACAGTTTTTCAATGCTAGTTATTGGCTACTAAGTATCTTAAGTGGTTTGTACACTTATGAGTTATTTCAAGATCAAGTTTCCTAAATTGGTAAAAGTTTTGATTTCGGTTTTGTTCAAGTATCTTGATGCATTCTTTTGTAAAATGTGCATCTTGAATAATAGTAATTTATGACAGGTAATTAGCGCACTAATCTCTAGAAGATATTGACTCTTTCCACTATTAATTTCTATCTAAGATACGAGGTAAGTAAAGACATAGAACTACGTCATAAGAATTACATAGAAAATGTCATTTTGTGAAACTTACTTATTTTTGAAAGTTATGAAATGGCATGTGCATGGCACGTCTTGTACTCAAATTGAGAATTTCATTACAGAATATTTAAAAGTGAGTACCATTGTACTAATTTTTATAAGATAAATTTTAATGACAGTTATTAATCTGTCGAAGCTGAGTAGATAAGTCTGTTGATGCAGAGTCTCCCATTGAAGTGTGATTTGCGGATCTTATGATGTATCTCATTAAAATGGGACAATATTAGCGTGGTGTAGGATACCTCTTTGATGAGGGAAGGAGTTTTTAAAATCCTCACACGATGGTTATACCTTATTTTTACTCTTGGCCAGAGTTTCTGCCCAATGTTATCACAACCAATCGACTTATGAGACAAGCAATATGCTAAGGGCCTAATTAAGAATAATTTTTAAGGAAAATGCAATGACCATTTTTTTTGAACTGTTAACTACTAACCTTCTTAGCTTATTTTTTTAAAAAAAGGAAATTTAGATGCTGAAAATTCATGAAAATATTTTTTTATATTTTTATTTCTTTTTAAGAGATTTATATTCATAATTAGCAATTTACTTAAATTTTGAAAAAAACTAGATGCTTCTCAATGGTTAAGTACCCTTTATTTAAATTTGATTATAAACTTTTTATTAAAGTGATTTAAATAATGCGCAATCATAAAGGGCTCCCAAGTGAAGAGAGGGGTCACATACAGACCACTTAAGTCTCAAGTTCTCCTTAGACAGTTTATATCTTTTTGACAGAACCACTTGTATTTTGCATTTATTTAAATCAAAACATTTTCTCTTTTAAATCTTAAAAAAAAACATTTATTTAACTTCTCTTAAATCGAAATACATTTTCAGGTTCCATTTGATTAAACCATGCATTACGAAATAAAATACCAAGTTATATATACATTTTCAAATAACATCAAGCTTACATAATTGAAATCATTTATCTCATAATAAGAACATATGCGGAAGTAATTTTAATGGCGGTATTCTATTGCCCATACCTCGCATTCATCCCGCCTCAATTCCAGTTAATCCATTAATTAAATCAAACGTTTCTTTCCTTTGGTATCTATAGCATGGATACTCAGGAAATATGAGCTTTTGCCTAGTAAGTACAATGTAATTCTCACAAAATATTTTACTTATTAACAAACAATTCTTTTTTTTTCTTTTCATTATGAAAGTCCAGTTATGTTATTTTATGAAATTATTACTTTACATTTTATTATAAGATATTATGTCATGATTTTATCTCATTCTTGATTGTAAAGCCTTTTATCCTTTTTACGGGCCCTGGTGTACGTACCGAGTGTGCCCTACCGAATGGGGAACCAGGGGAGTGATCCTTCTGAAAACACCTACGGTCATAATCTTAACATACTTTTCCTTGAGAATCCTTGCTTAGGGGAGGTTGATCTTATTTTCCCTCGGATATCCTCACCTAATGGAGGTTGGTACGGCACCTTTAAATTCTTTATCTTATTTAGTCTTCTCTAAATATGAGTGGGTACGCTCCAATGAACCCAAACTTATATTCAACTATCATAGCATTTCCTTTATTAAAGTATGTTGAAGTATTTTCATAATAACATTGTAAAGTAAGCATACATCATGTTTTATAGCATAGGAAAATTATCTTTATAAGTATATATTATACATAGACCATACAATAATAATATAAAGGTAAGTTAATATATGAAATTAATTCAAATATATCATACTGCAAATATGAAACATTTTTAACCATCTATGCCATAGGTGAAATTGGACTTACCTCGTAATATGATTGTCCTAGTTTCACTCGTTAATTACGTATGTCTAGATCGAAGTTTGCCCTGACGTATACATACTCTATTTGTTACAGAAATTGAAAGTGACCTTATAGTATTTTTTTTTAAACTTCTAATTACTTAGTGGACTTAAAACATTTAAGACTCTGTCTTGATCCAACATAAAACTTCACATTTGAGAAACAATATCATGTTATTTTCATTGACTAAATTATACTTTCACTTAGATGGATGAGATTTGATTCTCCTTAGTCTTGATCATAGTGATCTTTTTAATCTATCAATAATTTGGTTGTTGATTTGATTAATATCATCCTAAATCAATTAAGTTTCCTTAATTATATTTCTTTTCATCAAATACTTTGAATTATTCTTCGTCAATTTTTTTATTCGTAATTAAGGATCATAATATGATAATTAAGTCAACTACACTAAGGGCTATACAAATTTAAAATCTAAAATCATTCTTGGAGTAAATATTATTTAGAATTGATCGCGTTTTTTAGGCCTATCACTAAATTTAGGCAAAATACGATTAGAGGCATACATTACTAATTTCCTATAATTGATTTCATATCTTATATTTAAGTAAATATTTTCTTATCCTAATTAGAGATCTAAAATAATTTTTATTTATTCTTATACCAAATTTCTAACCCAATATTTCAGGTTTTATAATTTACTTTTTTGCCCAAAATCTTAAGATTTCTAATATTTGTGCCTTCTAATGGCAAATATTGAGTAATATTTTTTTTTTGTTAAAGATTCTTCCTTTATTTACTTTTACACTTTAAAATAGTCGTAAAATTTCTTAAAATAATTTTCTTAGACTCATATTTTGTCAAAATTACGTTTTTGCCCCAAATACTCAAAATTTTTGCATTTTAGTCCTTCCAACTTTTGAGCAAACATCTATAATTTTTGGAAAGTATTTCTAATAAGTAAAATTCTGTTCTTAAGAATTTAAGTCTAAATCATTAAGCTTGATTCATTTTCATGCATATTTTATTTTAGGGTCTTACACGTAAAAATCTTCTACTTTTTGTATTTAGTCATTTTAATTTTATTATTCTTATTATTATTTAGCATTTATTATTATGAAGTATTCATATTTCGCAGCTTAAGAAATCAACAAAATAAGTCTAAATGTAATATAAATTATATAACATCTAAAGTAGGTCAAATATATTATTACTTATTTATTCTTTTATATAATCTATTTAAACACATAACAAGCAAGGTGAGGGAATAATTACCTTACAAGCTTGGATCTTCTTTCTTCCGTCTCTACCATAAAACTAAGTGCTCTCTTCTCTTAATTATAATTCTAAATTTCTAGAGTCGATGGGTAAAATATTATAGCTCTTGTGGATTTGAAAAAAAGTGAGGTAGAAAGAGGTTTTTTTTTTTTTCAGAAAAGATAATTGGAAATATGAAGATAGTTTTGGCTAAGTAATTGAAAGGTTAAGCATGGAGTTTGAATTGCTAAATGAATGATCTATTTATAGGCCATCCATAGAAAGTATCCAATAATACATACTTTCACATTCCAATTAATAATCCAAGCATCATTATTATCAATTTATCAATATATCTTCTTTTTCCTACTCTATTACCTTATCTTTTACTTTATTTTTTTGTTTTTTACTTATCCATTACTTTTGTCTCTAATCTTTATTTTTTTTTCAATTATTTGGAATCCAATACTACTAGCTCCCAAAGAAAGTCTCCACTATATTAATCTTTTTTATACCTTTTGAATTATTTTGGAGACAAAAATTACTAGTTAGTTTTGTCTATGTCTTCCACTTTGAATTAAGGCCACTAATTTCTAAAGAATATTTCCATTATCATTTTCCTTTTTTCTTACCTTTTGGATTACCTACTAACTTTATCCTTTTCCTTTTCTATTCTACTCATTTAAAGTTATTACCTTTCTAAGATAAAACTTTAATACTCTTTAACTTTTTCTATAACTTATTTTCTACTATTGATTTGTCTACTTAATTCTTTGTATACTTAAATCCTAGCTATTCAAATTATGGCATGGTATTATTTTGGTGCAACCATTAACTTTAGGTTATAAAATGTAACAATTTTAATGTGACATAAACATGTCATATTTTTAATTTAGTTATAATGATGTACATAATATAATTATTGTAGAATCAATTTATTATTAAGGAATACTAACTTAGAATTTCTAAGTTAAAACAAGGATTAACTATGGTTTTCTCACGTAATAAAATTTAACATTAAAATAATACTACACATAAAATTTCAAGTATTTGCGAGTAAACTTATTAAAATTAGACACTAAGTTTACAATAATTTTACTAATATTGCAAGTTTAAGGATTTCTAGGGGGGTTACAGAAAATGTATGGACTCAAATGTTTAAGAAAGAAAAGGGTACAATAGGAACTTTATGAGATTTTAAAGCATTCATAAGCATGCATAGTTTTTACTTACCGAGCTTTAGCTCATTTTAGTCTTGTGATGCAGATAAGGAGACATATTTTGATATTGACTAGCTTATTGCTTGGCTTGCCTTTTATCACCATGATCATACAGATGTGGATGAGCTTGAATTGTGGGTGATTTTTTTTTTATTTTGAGATATTTTGACGTAATGTAAATACTATTATTAATGGCAAAATAGACTGACGAAAACCCATTTTGTTTGTACATTTTGTAAAGTCACTATTAACAAGTAATTCCTCGCAGTTGGTTTGTCTAAAAGTGTTGGAAAGTTCAAGTTTTTCCATCTTTTTATAAAATAGAGATAATGTTTGAGAAAGAATAATTCTTCATAATTTAACTGTATATGACAATATAGTTAAACTAGGGGGTGTTACAGTATTAGTATCAAAGCGGAAGTTTAATCATTTCTAAAGATTACCTACATATATATGATCATGTGACAAAAGCTCAGTCAACTAATAAGTTTTGATTTCTTGTATTTGTATTAAATTTGTTGCCATATGTTATCTTTTTATTATTGACTATTATGCTGAGATGTAAGTGAGAGGGCAACTATACAAGGAATCTTGCCAAGGGCTAAGGGTCAAACTAGTAAGCGAATGGGTGATAAGACAAGTACTACTGAAAATGAGATCAACAAATATGTTGTTATAGGAAGGCTGACAGAGTTGATTGAGACACAAGCAAGACAGTTAGAAAGGCTTATAGAAATGGAGGAAAGATGTGGAGATCAAGCACTCCCATAAGCCATAGTTAGACAAGAAAATTATGAACCAGCTTATGAGAAGTTTAGAAAAAATAAGCCTCCAACTTTCAAGAGTAAAGCTGATCCACTATTGGCAGAAGAGTAGATTAGGAGTATTGAGGATATCTTTTATTTCATTAAATTCTTTGATGAGGAAAAGGTTTTATGTTCCAGATGGATGCTAGACACTGGTGGGATTTTATAAAGTCTATCACTGATATTAACAGGCTTACTTGGGAATAGTTTAAGGAAATATTTTACAAAAAATATTTCAGTAATGCACACAGAGTAATGAAAGCTGCTGAGTTTGTTAATCTAAAATAGGAAAGTATGTCTGTTAGTGACTACATAAAGAAATTTGAAGAATTATCCCAATTTGCTTCGCACATAGTGAGTACAAAATGTGCTAAAAGTAAACCAGTTCTTACAAAGGCTCAAGGCAGAAATTTATAGGGATGTTAAGATATCAACCCATAAAGATATGCCATATGCTGAGGTTGTTGACAAAGCTCTAGAAGCAGAAGAGACTGAGCTAAGGGTAATTAAAGCTCAAGAAATTCGCAAAAATATAAATATGGCAAGGAGAAATACAACTTTTGGAAAAAGATCTCAGCCAGAGGCTAGTGAAAATAAAAGAAAGTGGCAACAGAATCAAGGAGAAAGGTAAGAGCCCCAAAAACATCAAGCTACGGGCTAGCAGATACAATCAACTACGACCTAGAGGATTGTCTATCCTAAATGTAGGAAGGCTCATCGTGGTGAATGTTTAATATATTCTAGTACTAGCTTCTTGTTTGGAAAATTTGGACACCTTGCAAGAAATTGTCTGAATGGTACAAACGAGCAAAAGAAAGTCCCAGCTCGTGCGTACACGATGACCAAAGAGGATATTGAGGTAAACCCATTTGTTGTAGCAAGTGAGATTCTTATCTTTAGTATTCCTATTCATGCATTAAGAGATTAAGGGGCTACACATTTATTTGCATCACCTGCATTTGTGAGAAAATTAGGCAAAACACCAGAATACTTGAATTTCAAATATTGTGTAACTATTCTGTCAGGAGAAGCTTTGTGTTCTGATCAATTTCTCAAAGCATGTCCAATCCAAATAGTTGATAAAGACTTGTGTATAGATTTGATAGTATTGGATATGCAAGATTTTGAAGTTATCTTAGGTATGAATTGGTTATCAAAATACCATGCTACTATTGATTGCTATTTGAAGAGAGTAGTGTTTCAGCCAGCAAGTATAGAGAAGTTCACTTTTGTTGCTACTAGTGGAAACTTGATGATTCCAATAATCTCCTCAATAAAAGCAAGGAAGTTACTAGAAAAAGAATGCATGGGTTACTTAGCCAATATAATGGATACTAGAGAAGAGTTAAAAGTGAAGCCTGAGAAAGTGTCAGAAGTTAGTGAATTTCTTTCCTAAAGATTTGTCTAGGTTACCACCTAATAGAGAGATAGAGTTTGTTATTGACTTATTGCCTAGAGCGGCTCCTATTTCGAAAGCACCTTATCGCCCAAGCTTTTCACCATGGGATGCTCTAAAAGTGCAGTTACAAGAGTTATTAGCCTAATAGAGAGATAGAGTTTGTTATTGACTTATTGCCTAGAGCGGCTCCTATTTCGAAAGCACCTTATCGCCCAAGCTTTTCACCATGGGATGCTCTAGTTTTGTTTGTAAAAAAGAAAGATAGGACTATGAGGCTTTGCATTGATTATAAAGAGCTGAATAAAGTCACAATTAAAAACAAGTATCTTCTTTTCCTATAATTGATGATTTGTTTAATCAACTACAAGGAGCTTCTGTGTTTTCAAAGTTTAACTTAAGATCAGGATACCATCAATTGAAAATTATGGAGGAAGATATTCCAAAATATAACTTTTAGAACTAGATATGAACACTATGAGTTTTTAGTAATGCCTTTTGCATTAACTAATGAATAGAGTGTTTAAAGATTTCTTAGATAAATTCGTTATAGTTTTCATCGATAATATTCTGATTTATTTATGCTCAAGAGAGGAGCATAAGGAGCATTTGAGGACCGTATTAAGAATCCTTAGGGAAAAGTAGTTGTATGCTAAGTTTAAGAAGTGTGAATTCTGGTTAGAGAAAGTTATCTTTCTTGGTCACGTAGTTTCTGAAAATGGTATTTCTATAGATTCAACGAAAGTTGAAGCTATGAATAATTAGCTAAGACCTACAAATGTTTCTAAGATTCGTAGCTTCTTAGGGTTAGTTGGTTATTATAGACGTCTTGTTGAAGGGTTCTAGAAGCTAGCTTCTCCATTGACTCATTTAACAAGGAATAATGTGAAGTTTCAATGGAATTGAAAATTGTGAAAGAAGTTTTAAGGAATTGAAGCATCATTTGGTAACATCCCCTATACTTTCAATGTTGTCGAGATCATGAGGATTTATTTTTTATAGTGATGCCTCGAAGAATGGTTTAGGATGTGTTGTGATGCAAAATGGTAAAGTCATTGCTAATGCCTCTAGGCAATTGAAGGAATATGAAAAGAAGTATCCTACTAATGATTTAGAGCTAGCAGCAGTTGTTTTTGCACTGAAAATTTAGAGACACTATCTTTATGAGAGAAATGTGAGATCTACACAGATCACAAGAGTCTCAAGTACTTCTTTACTCAAAAGGAACTGAATATGAGACAAAAAAAATGGCTTGAACTAGTGAAAGATTATGACTGTGAGATTAACTATCATCTAGGAAAAACCAATGTGGTTATAGATATTCTAAGCAGGAAATCATTGGCTGCTATGACTACTAAGTATGTTGATATGAAGCATCTCTTAATAGATTTACATAAGTTAGAGTTAGAGTTACAGGACAAGTAATGTGCTAAGAGGCCTAACTAAGAATAATTTTTAAGGAAAATACATGGACTCAAATGTTTAAGAAAGAAAAAGGTACAATGAGAACTTTATGAGATTTTAAAGTATTCATAAGCATGCATAGTTTTTACTTACTAAGTTTTAGCTCATTTTAGTCTTGTGATGTAGATGAAAAAGCATATTTTAGTATTGACTAGTAGGTTGCTTGGCCTGCCTTTTATCGCCATGATCATACAGATGTGGACAAGCTTGACTTGTGGATGAGGATTTTTTTTTTGTTTTGAGATATTTTAATGTAATGTAAATACTACTACTGATGGCAAAATAGACTGGTGAAAACCCCGTTTTGTTTGTACATTTTGTAAAGTCATTTTTAACAAGTAATGCCTTGTAGTTGGTTTGTCTAAAAGTTTTGGAAAGTTCAAATTTTCCTTTTTTTTTATAAAATAAAGATAATATTTGAGAAAGAAAAATATTTCATAGTTTAACTGTATATGACAATGTAGTTAAACTAGGGGGTGTTACACTGTATATAGTTCTGGTGATTCTAGTTCCTAAAAAGGATGGGACATGGAGGATGAGTATTGATTATAGAGCCATGAACAACATAACAGTAAAGTATCGATACCCTATTCCTTGCTAAGATGATATGTTAGATGAGTTGCATGGCTCTTGTGTCTTTTCTAAAATTGATCTTTAAAGTAGATATCATCAAATTATGATGAAAGAAGGTGACAGATGGAAAACGACATTCAAAACTAAATATAGATTGTATGAGTGGTTAGTTATGCCATTTGGATTAACTAATACACCTAGTACTTTCATACACTTAATGAATCATGTTTTGTATGCTTTTATTGGAAAATTTGTTGTTGTTTATTTTGTTGATATTTTGATTTATAGGAAGAGTTTGCATAATCATGTCTTACATTTTCATTTGGTTTTAGTTGTACTTAGATAGGAGAAGTTATATACTAACCTCAAAAAGTGTACTTTCTACACCGATAAGCTTGTTTTCTTAGGTTTTATTATGAATGCTAAAGGAATCGAGGTTGATGAGGAGAAGATCAAAGCCATATAAGAGTGGCCGACTCCTTTTACTGTGGGTAATGTTAGAAGTTTTCATGGACTTGCTAGTTTTCATAGGAGGTTCGTGAAAGAATTAGCAACATTTCTACATTGCTTACCAAAGTTATTAAGAAGAATGTTGCATTCAAATGGGGTGAAGAACAAGAGAAGGCGCTTCAAGTTATTAAATACAAGCTTACTCACACTCCTTTAGTTGCTTTACCTAACTTTTCTAAAGCATTCAAAATCAAATGTGACGCTTTTGGTGTAGATATAGGCACTGTTCTTATGAAAGATGGAAGAATAATTGTGTACTTTAGTGAGAAGCTAAGCAAGACTGCATTTAATTATCCCACTTATAACGAAGAATTGTATGCATTAGTTTAAACTTTAGAGACATGGCATCACTATTTATGGCCAAAGAAGTATGTGATTCGTATCGATCATGAATCCTTGAAACACTTGAAGGTCCAATGTAAGTTTAAATAAGAGATATGCTCGATGGGTAGAGTTTACTGAGACTTTTTTCTATGTCATATGTTACAAACAAAGTAAGGAAAATGTGATTGCGGATGCACTTTTTTGCAGGTATGCCTTAATCTCTACTCTTGATGCTAAATTTCTTGGTTTTGAGCATATGAAGGAGCTTTATAATGATGACCATTATCTTAGTGAGGTGTATAGTGCATGTGAAAAATATGCAGAAAGTAAGTTCTATACGCATAAGGGCTTCTTGTTTAGAGAGAATAAGTTTTGTATTCCGAATTTTTCAATGAGAGATTTGTTAGTTCGAGAATCTCATGGTAGAGAATTAATCGGACTCTTGGGAGTTGCTAAATTCGTAGCTATTTTATAAGAATATTTCTATTGGCCACACATAAAACATGATATTGAAAGGGTTTGTGATAAGTGTGTTACTTATAGGCAAGCTAAATCAAGGGTTCAACCAAATGGTTTTTACATGCCCCTACCTATTCCTAGTTCACCTTGGACTGACATTTCGATGGATTTTGTTTTGGGTTTATCTAGGAGTAGACATGGGAGGGATTCAATCTTTGTGGTTATTGATTAGTTTTATAAGATGGTTCATTTTATCCCTTGTCATAAGACTGACGATGCTTCTTATGTAGTAGATTTGTTCCTTCGGGAGATTGTGAGGTTACATGGTATGCATAGGACCATCATTTTAGATTGTGATGCTAACTTCTTGAGATACTTTTGGAAAATATTATGGGATAAATTAGCAATGAAACTTTTGTTTTCTATTACTTGTCATCCTGAAACCGATGGATAAACTAAAGTAGTCAATAGGACTTTATCCACTTTATTGAGGACTATCATTAGTAAGAATATTAAGACTTGGGAGGATTATTTATCATATGTTAAGTTTGCTTATAATCGTTGTATTTATTCTGCTACTAAGTTCTCTTCGTTTGAAATTGTTTATGGTTTTGATCCTTTAACTCCTTTGGATATATCACCTTTACCGGTTTCTGAGCATGTGAACTTAGATGGTAAGAAGAAGGTAGAATTTGTGAAGTGACTTCATAAGAGGGCACAACTTAACATAGAATTGAGCAATATATGCAACAAGCAAATAAAGGATATCACAAGCTAATTTTTGAGCCTAGAAATTGGGTGTGGTTACATATGAGAAAAGAAAAGTTCCCAGCACAGAGACGTTCTAAGTTACTACCCCAAGAAGATGGTCTATTTCAAGTACTCAAACGGATCAATGACAATGCCTACAGACTTGATTTACTAGGTGAGTACAATATTAGTGCTATTTTCAATGTTAGTGACTTGAGTCCTTTTGTTATAGGTGACGATGATTTGAGGGCAAATCCTTCTCAAGAAGGGAAGAATGATGAGGACATCAAGGTTGTAAAGGTTCACGGTCGAATACAAGTTCCAGTTGGTCTAGTGATGAGATCTGGAGTTAAAAGATTCAAAGAAGAGCTGAATAACTTTGCAAAGAAGAGCTGAATAACTTAGTCTGGAGAGTTCTATAACAAGAAGAAAGTGTGTCCATTACTAAGGGTAAACAAAGGTTAGTTTTGCTTATCAAATTCGATCAAAGAGAGAACCCATCAACCATACACGTCCATTAAGCCATTGTATGATCAACTTGCATGTCTAATCTATCATAATCGTACATGGGGATTTATAAGCTGATGTAGATGTATTTTTCAGCAAAGAATCAAATTAAGATTATGTTTTTAGATTATCAAAAATCCAAGATTCAGGAAGTTATGAAGATCTACTTAGGATTTGATTTCTTTGTAATTCTTCCTTCAGTTCTTATGTTTTCAATTTTTGAGTATTTCTAAGGCTTTTTAGGCATGTCTTTTCCTTATTAAAGGTAGTTGAGGAATTTTACAATTAAAATCCTCGCAAGTGTAATTCAACTATTATGGGCTGACTACAACATTATGTTTTTCAAATTTTCAAAATTAATGAAATTGTGAGAATCTTTTTCTTCTTGAGTTCTTGAAGAAACTTTTCAGAACTTATCAAGGAATTCTTTGTGGCGTTCAAACTAACTTACCAAACGGATCATCTATTCCCATTTGTCGCAGTTTCCATCAAATTTAAAAGATCTTCGAGTTGTATTTCCTTATTTAGTATCGGGTTTCATCACATTGTTGGCATGGTACATATTAATGATCATTGCAATAGAAAGATAATTCTTACGAAAAGTTTACTCGTTTACCTAGTTAGGGTGAAAAAAACAACAAAATAGTTATTCTATTGAAATGATTACTTCACCAAATCATAGAAATTCCTACACCTACAGAGGACCCTTGGAATAACTATTCTATTCTAAAGTTGAAAATAAGAAGAATATTTTTTCTGCAATTATTCTAGCAAATACTTCACATTTTTACTTAATTAACCTTCCAAACAAATATATATGCATACATATGTATATGCACATATAATTAATAATATCATGATTTTGTAACTTATAAAAAAAAAAGGATAATACCACAAATGGTCCCTAAAGTATCCAATATCTGATAATTTGATCCTCAAAGTTTTAATTGTGATAATTAAGCCTATAAATATTCAAATTGAAGCAATTTTGATCCGTGAATTGTTTAAATTGTAACAAGATTGTTAGATTTCTAACTAAAAACACACATAGGGAGTATATGATAACATTTGAAAGTATATTTGAAAGGTAATTTGCGAATTTTAAGCATAAAAATAAACAACCAAAAAAATATTTTCTCTAAATTTACAACTATAAGAACATTAAAAAATACAAATAATACATCTTTCATTCTCCCCAAATCTTTTTGTTTAGTTTATTTTTCTTTAAATACATTTTCAGAATTTGCAATGTGCACCTCACGTATATTTTTTGTCAAAAATACAACAAAAAGTAACAATTTAGAAAATCTAATGACCAAATTACTTGAAATCTAAAATTTTAGGGATTTAATTGCCATAATTAAAATTTTGAGGGCTAAATTACCAACTTTGGGGACCATTTGTGACAAAAACTTAAAAAAAATAAAAGTACAATTTTCAACTTAATTGCTTTTAGAAAATAAATGCATTTATAAAAGTAAATATATCAAAAGATATTTATATGATAATTTTTGTGTATTTTTAAAAATTTACTTTGTTTTCTAAGGAATCAATCAAAATATATTTGTATGTGTATATACTTTTAGGCTGAGATTTGAACTCTATTAGCTGTTGATTTGGCAATTATTATTGTGGTTATTATATAAAAACTAAGCACTTCAAATATATTTTATTTTGATTATATATTTAGTAACAAAATTAGGGGTATTTGTCAAAATAATTATTATCCCAATATATTTTAACTACCAACCAAACATAGTAATTATGATTCATATATGAATTCTATTATTAAACAAACCATAATAATTTAATTCAATTGGACGTTCCATTCTTTTTCAATTTCAATGTATTCCTATAACTAGACTCCATTTGAAAAAAAAAAAGGAAAAATATGTTGTCTATATTTCTTTACTTGAAATAGTCTCAAATATGGTTTCATCTAGTATTTGAATCTCTTTTACATGATTTTAATTTAAATTTCATTAAGTGTTTGTGAAAACGTCTAAGACATCGTTTCATTTTTTTTTTTATCTGAGAGAACATCATTTCATATCGTATGAATTATAATTTAGACAACATACAAACTAAGAGAAGACTCAAAATAGAAGTTTTGAGTTCTAGTTTTCAGTTGAAGGTCTTCTAAGTCTATCAAACTTCTCTTGATTCCAAAAGAAGACATCCACATGTCCTAGTTTAGGGGTGAGCAAGGCAGCGTAGGTTGAGCTGTACAATATTTAAATTCTTAACTAACCTACAAAATACGGTAGAAAAAAATATTAACTACTGTAGTTAAAAAATTCTATTAACCGCGCCAAATCACACCATACTATATAATTTAGTGCAGTGTGATTTATGCGGTTTTGGTGTTAAATATGGACCACAACAAAATTAGGCCAAGTTAAAAAAATAATCTTTAAAAAACTATTACTACTAAAATAAAATCATTTAAAAATTAATATAATTCTAAAATATTTAAGAAAGTTACACATTCATATATTCATACTTGTCTAAGCAATGTCTTAATAAGACACAATATTACAACCTAATCAAAATATGGTAAAGCACAAATATCTAAAGTTTAAAAATTTAAACATCCTTTCGAGCAACAAACAACAAAGTTGAGACTCAAATTATTAGTAAGACCTCATTTGTTTGACAACTTATTTCTCTAAAACTCTTTAAGTTTCATTTACAACTTATTTCAAAAATATTTAGATTTTAA